>CAUYQV010027581.1:0-14510 GCA_963574575.1 Galagoides demidoff | reverse complement strand
CCCTAACATCAATAAACTACTTAACCACCCCTGCCCAAAGTTTGAACTGTATTCTGTGGGTCACTATGAGAGTTTTGAGACAGACCGTGCTATGGTCCATTATTTCACTTCCAAGAAACCCAGATGCCAGCTTCTCTGATTCACCTGTGCAAGTTCCAACTTGCTAGGCTTACTGGTATTGCTGGGAAGGCTTCCTTTGTTTCTGTCTGGGCAGATTTTATGTTGCCTGATTTTTATCTCAAAACTTTCGTAATGACCCACACATTAGGCATCCTTTCAGCTGTAGTATAACGGAAATACATATAAAATTAGAAGATTGTAAACAAACTAGGTTTTCCCCCACTTGATGTTTAATTTTAAAATCTTTTATCTTAATTTGACTTGGCTACCCAGAAATAGAAAAACATGAGCTTCAACTTCTTTTTTCACTTCAGCAAGTCTTCGCTCTTCTCGGCAAGGACTCTGAAGAACCCAAAAGCTCTCCATTAGCACTCACACAACAGGACTGAGTCCATACGCACGTGCCACGGAATCGCGTTTCTGCCTTAAGTTAACTGCAGCTGCGAAATTTAATTACCTCTAAGAGACAACAGATTTTGTGCAATATTGTACTGTATTTCTTGAGAAACATGCGCCCTCTTTTGGATAAAGATTGTTAAGACATTCCAGCGTGAATTAAAAAAAAAAAAATGCATTCAATTGCCTAAAAATAAACACAAAAGTAAAGATCGTGGGAAAAAAGGAGAAAGGACAGATGTGGAGGTTGCAAAACAAGCGTTAACAGGGGGGCAAAGCCAAGATTTTGCAACGAAAGGATGGCAACACGAAGGGCCCCAGATTAAGAATCTATGGTTTGCTTTATGTCAAAATGTGTTGATAAATTTTGCCCAACGTTAAGTTACAAAGTAATGTTTTTTAGGACTGCATTCTCTAGAAAACAGTGGTCAAAACTTATCTTCCCTTTGAGGCTGTAAGTTTTGTATGGGTAGGGACAAACTGTCCCTCGGGTGATCTTTCTGCCTGGGTGAAGCAGCTCTCAAGGACTGGTTGCTTTCCAATGTAAGAAAATACACAAATGTATTTACAGCTATCTGAGGGGGCACTTTGGAAGTTTCTTCCCTTTTCTTTCTCAGCCAGCCATCTTGATGGAGGTGTCTGTTAGAGTATCGCAATCTCTCCTCTGCCACCCCATTCACTTCTCAATCCACTGCAACCCACTTTCTTATCTTTCTCTTTCCACTGAAACACCACAAGCAAAGGTGACAGGGGTCCCTGTGCTACCTGATTTAATGGAGTTTCTCACTGTTTCTCATCTCTGCAGCTTTTGACATAATTGCCCTGTTTCTTCTTCATAAAATAGTAATCCTACTTCCTCTGGCTTCCACGGCCTCCTTCTCATTGTTTCTCACTGGGCCTGTTCCCTGTCTCCTCTCCATCTCCTTCTCATGGGCTGGTGGCCCCAGTGTTCTGTGCTTGTCCCTTATTCCTTTTCATGTCACACTCTTTCCTTGGACAAACTGGCAACTGCAAAATGGGATTCCCTGACAGTCCTTCTGATTTCCAATACCTGCCCTCTCCTTTCTCCTGGTGGCTCACAGGTATGGCAACCCCAGTTATGTCTACAACCCAAACCCTCAGCTTCATTTCAGCTTCCCACCCTTCCCACCCTCTCCCTTCTGTATTTTCTACACTAGACCATGAACCATGTTTGTTTGTCTCCCCATTCACTCTGCCAAACAAGTCATGAATCTTCATGAGTCATCCTGGGACGCTCTCCTCCCTCTGTACTCTTCCGCCCCCAAATCTGTTGGCACTATCCTTGAACTGTGTCTTGAGTCATTCTCACCTCTCCACGCCCACACTACTCTTCCCAACTCAGGCCTTCATCACCTCTTCCAGCCACTGTCCTCACTGGTCTTCCTGCCTCTGGGCCCACCCCTTCTGTTTTTGAGTTGAGGCTGTCTGGTGGGGGGTTGCATTAGTGTAGAAACCAGAGCTGGAACAACCTAAGGATACGGGGAGGAGGGAGGGAGGAAGGGAATGGGTGAAGGGAGCGGGATTCGAGGGTTCACGTCTGTGGTTTATCTTACAAGGGTACAAGTGAATCTTTCTATGAGTAGAATATGAATGTTTTAACACAATAACTAAGAAAATGACATGAAGGCTATGTTAACCAGTTTGAGGGAAGTGTTTTGGATTGTGTGTGAAAACCCCACACTGTACCCCAGAAGTACATTAATGTACACAGTTACCATTCAATAAAAAAAAAAAAAAGAAAGAAAGAAAGAAAGAAACCAGAGCTGGGGTCCGGTGCTGGGTGGAAGACTTGCTCTGAATATGTTTCCCTGTGCTATTTTCATAGACTGGAAACTGGGCATCTCTGAGCTTTCACACTTCAGCTCCAAAATCAAAAGAGAAAGGAGCTCTTCTCACAAAGCTCCACCTTGAACTGATTGGACTATCTCCTGGGGCAGGGAGTGAAGCACTCTAACTGGTCAAGTATGTGACTAGTGTGTTACCCAAAGCAGAGAAGGAGGGAGGAGCACACAAAAACAACAAATGCCCATTACATGGCTGGTCTTAGTTTTCTAGGTTAGCTGGGCTCACCCCTGGTAATCCATCTGCTACACGACACCTCAGGTGAGTTTCCTAAAGGATAAGTCCCATTGTTTCTCTCTCTTTACCCGCCCCCAAGTCCCTTGTGTGAAATCCACATAACCTATCGTGACACGCAGGGCACCCCAGGATCTGTGGCCCATCTCCTGCCGTGCCCCACTGGGGAACAATCTGCGGATCATGGCAAATACACTTCTCTCCCCAGGATGTCCTTTTGTCTTACTCAGCCTGGAGATGCCTTTTCATTAGCTTTTTAAACAATACTCCTTCCTCCTTCAGCAGGTCAGACCTGAGAGTCACTTTCTCATTCTTCTTGGTGACATGCTTCCGTTTTGGCATTTACTGCACAGAATCAGAGTTGATATTCTGTGTGTCCACTGGGCTGTGAGCTCTTTGAGAACAGACACAGATTGTTATTCATCCTCATTGCTGCTGTAATACTATCACCATGATTGACTACCATTTACTAATACCAGGAGAAAAACACTGAGGTTTGGAGGTATTAAGCAAAGTTGTATTGCCCATTTGGTGGTGGAGTTGTGATTTAATCTTGTTTTTTTTTTTTTTAAATGATCCAAATCCTTTTCAAAATAATGCACTGGGACTTCAAGGTTTCCTGGTAACATCACCACTAGTAGGACTTACTATAACTATCACTGTGACTCGTGCATTATACTAAATGCTTTATGTAATAATCAGTTTCTGAAGAATAGTGTGTTGATTTGGTTTCAATTCTTTAACAACTTGATATAAATAGTTCTTTCAAAAAGAATTTTATTTTCTAATGACATTCACACATTTGACAGATATTGAGTGAGGCATAGGTGGACCAGATGACCCATAATATCCTTCCCATCTAACACTTTATGATTCTACAAATATTTCCCCTCTTTTGATCTTAACAAATCTTTTCTTGAATTTATTTTATTAACATGCTGTTCCAGCAGTAGCTTCATACCATTTTAACCGTAATTATTTTTCTTCTTCTTCTTTCTTGTTGAAAGGAAAAATAAAATGCCCAGCACTTTCTATGTGTTGTCCTCTGTACCATCCTAGGTAGTGAATGCCACCAAATTGCTGGGTATATAATTGGAGTTAAAAAGGAAATGCAAGAGACACCAACAGACCTTCTCTGAAAATGACAGACAAATAGCTAACAGGCATATGAAAAAATGCTCTTCATCTCTAATTATCAGAGAAATGCAAATCAAAACTAAACTGGGCTCGGCGCCCATAGCACAGTGGTTATGGGCCAGCCACATACACTGAGGGTGGTGGGTTCAAGCCCGGCCTAGGCCAGCTAAACCACTGCAACAACAACAACAACAACAAAAGTAGCTGGGCGTTGTGGTGGGCACCTATAGTCCAGCTACTTGGGAGGCTAAGGCAAGAGAATTGCTTAAGCCTAAGAGTTTGAGGTTGCTGTGAGCTGTGATCCATGGCACTCTACTGAGGGTGACAGAGTGAGACTCTGTCTCAAAAAAAAAAAAAAAAGATATCACCTAACCCCAGTGAGAATAGCCCACATCACAAAGTCTCAAAGCTGCAGATGCTGGCATGGACGTGGACAGAAGGGAACAATTTTACACTGTTGGTAGGACTAATATAGCAAACTAATATAGCCTCTTTGGAAAGTATGGAGAATCTTTAAAGAACTAAAAATAGACTTTCTATTTGATCCTACAATCCCATTATTAGGCATCTACTCAGAAGAAAAGAAATCATTTTATCATAAAGACATTTGCCCTAGATTATCACAGCTCAGTTAATAATTGCCAAAATGCCTAGGGGCTCATCAACCCAGAAATGGATTAATGAATTGTGGTATATATATATATCGTAGAATATTATTCAGCCATTTAAAAAAAGATGATGACTTTGCATCTTTTGTATTAACCTGGTGGGAGTTGTAAAAACCCTAACCCTAACCCTAACCACATTCTTCTTAGTAAAGTATCACAAGAATGGAAAAGCAAAAATACAAGGTACTCAATACTACTATGAAACCAGTAGATGAACTAATACATACCCACGCAAAGAAAACCTCAGTTCAGGTTAAATTGAATCATAAGGACATTTGCACTAAAATGTTTATTGCAGCTTAATTCACAGTCACCAAGATATGGCAACAACCCAAGTGCCCATTAACTCACAAATGGATAAGGGAGGGAGGAGGGAGATGGGAGAGAGGGAAGGGGAGGAGGGAGGGGGCTTGGTGTGCTCCCCCTAATGGGAGCAATATACAGGTATATGTTACACCTCCTGGGAGTGGGACACAAATACAACAGGGACTTTACCTAACAAATGCAAACATTGTAACCTAATTGTACCCTCATATTAATCTGAAATTAAAAAATAAAATAAAACAAACTAGAAAAGGAAATGCAGTTCTTTGTTTCAAATCTAGCAGAGGAAACACACGTTACTCAACTGATCCAGAAACTCTGGTTATAAACTGAGTCTAATGTTCTCTGCTGAAGGACTCCCGTCCTGTGGAGCTGTACAACAGAGAAACTGATGGCTGCTCTGGGTCAGAGAGCCTGCTTCTGAGAAACTGAGCTAGGACTTGGGGGAAAGGCGGGTGAGCCAGAGGGGAGCCTTGCAGACAGAGCCTGCTGTCTGGGTGGGGCCTGCGATGGAAGCAGGTGAGAGAGAAGGAAAGCCTAGTATGGAGGTAAGGAGCAGGGTCTAGCTTGCTGCTGGCACTGCTGCCCCCTTTCCCTCCTCTGCCCCATGATAGTGCGGGCCCTGCAGGTCCCATCTAAGTGTAGGCTGTCTCTGTACCTCCCGAGGGCAGGCAGGTAGTACACCCTTCATGAATACTTCTTAATTTATGTGACCTACAATTTTCCCCTCTACTTTCTTGCACCTCTGCGATTATTAGAAGACACTCAAAAATATCAGCCTGGCTGGGTGCAGTGGCTCATGCCTATAATCCTAGCACTCCAGAAGGCCTCAGTGGGAGGATCACTTGAATTCAGAAGTTCGAGACCAGCCTAAGCAAGAGAGATTCCCATAGCTATTAAAAACAGGAAAATTTGCCAGATATTGTGGCGGGCACCTGTAGTCCCAACTACTCAAGAGGCAGGAGAATTGCTCGAGACCAGGAGTTTGAGGTTGCTGTGAGCTAGGCTGAGGGCATGGCACTCTAGCCTGTGCAACAGAGTGAGACTCTGTCTCAAAAGGGCATGCTTGCCTCCAAGTCATGAAGTTATTCTCCTACATCTACATTTCCCTCTCAAATTCTATGATTTTAGCTTTTATATGTAGGCCTATGATCCATCTTTAATTAACATCTGCTTTTTTGGTATGAGTCAAGGGTCAAGGCATTTTTCCATATGGCTCCCCGCTTCTTAAACATCACTGGTTTAAATTCTTGCTAGCATGTTTTGGTGCCTTTGTTGAAAATCAAATGCTTATATAAGTGCAGGCCTATTTATCTTTTTTAAAAGGTAAATACTGAAAATCAACATCCTAAAGTCTCATTCTCTTCCATTTGATCCTGTAATCCCTTTACTAAGTATCTACCCAGAAGAGAAAAAAAATCATTTTATCATAAGGGCATTTGCACTAAAATGTTTATTGCAGCTTAATTCGCAGTCACCAAGATATGGAAACAACCCAAGTGCCCATCAACTCACAAATGGATAAGCTCTGGTATACTATTCAGCCATACAGAAAGATGGCTGTATACCACAGTTTACAGCTTTTATATTTACCTGGATGGATTTGGAGAACATCCTCCTAAGTAAAATATCACGAGAATGGAAAAGCAAGTCTCCGATGTACTCAATACTAATACGACCCTAGTAGATGAACAACTACATACCCACACAAGAAAAAAACACAATTATATTCAAGTGGGGGGGTGTGAGAGACAGGAGGAGGGGGGAGATTTGGTAAGCTCTCAAGTCATGGGTACAATGTAGGGGAATATGGCAGTCCTCCTGGGTGAAGGGCTCAACTGCAACTTGGACTTTACCAAACAAGTGCAAACAATGTAACCTAATCATTTGTACCCATATATTAATCTGAAATAAAAACATAAATGAAAAATAAATAAATAAAAAAACCCAAATTCCATTTTTTTTTTTTTTTGAGATAGAGCCTCAAGCTATCCCCCTGGGTAGAGTGCTGTGGCATCATGGGTAACAGCAACCTCCAACTCCTGGGCTCAAGCAAAGAGTCTCCTGCCTCTGCCTCCCAAGTTGCTGGGACCACAGGCACCTGCCACAATGCCTGGCTACTTTTTGGTTGCAGCCGTCATTGTTGTTTGGCGGGCCTGGGCTGGATTTGAACCCACCACCTTAGGTATATGTGGCTGGCGCCGTAGCCACTTGAGCCACAGGTGCTGAGCCCCAAATTCCATTCTTAAATACTCTTTTTCTTTGACTTAAACACATTGTAATCTGGATAAGAATTTGATAAGGAGAATATATGTATATATACATAATATGATAACTTTTGATAGCCTATGACTTTATTTTTTTTTTTTTTGAGACACAGCCTCAAGCTGTCCTCCTGGGTAGAGTGCCATGGCATCACAGCTCATAGCAACCTCCAACTCCTGGGCTCAAGTGAGTCTCCTGCCTCTGCCTCCCAAGTAGCTGGGACCACAAGTGCCCACCACAACACCCAGCTATTTTTTGGTTGCAGCCGTCATTGTTGTTTGGCGGGCCCAGGCTGGGGATTCGAACTCGCCACCTTAGGTGTACGTGGCTGGTGCCTTAGCCGATTGAGCCACAGGTGCTGAGCCAGCCTATAACTTTAAAGTATGAATCAGCTTCTTTCTCTCTCAGGAATTTAACTTTCATACTAATAATTAAATGTATTGGAATTCTTATTTGAAAATTATGTGGACATCTAAAAATGCAGCATAAAGGACTGTGTTATTGCCACCATATTTTGTTATTGAGGAAAGACGATCGATTTCCCCTTGAGATTGAGTCTAGCGTGGTGGTACAGTAAGGGACACTTCTAAGAAGTAACACTCAGTGTGTGACCTTAGATAAGTGACTTCCTTCTTTTATTTTTTATTTGTAAAGAAAGAAAAATAATGCTTATTTGTTCTTATGATGGGACATTGTAAGGATCCATAGGTTGCAAGGAAATGCTTTAGTAAAACATATGGATAAGACAATCCAAAATATACCTACAAGGTAGCTGATAACACGAGGTGCTTTTCCTTGAGTGCCCGTGTAGCAGTGTTCCCCTTTGTGTAAAAGCTTGCCACCAATGTCTTAACGTTTCCCTGTACGTAATTTGGGATTGGATCTCTTTGCATTTATGAAGATAGAGAAAATGCATGGTTCTTTAGATTGAATACCCTTAGGCAGGAAAGAGAGGTAAGTCCTTCTTGGCAGCCTCCCTGGAGTTTTCTGACCCAGGTGGATTTGCCTGCTCTTGGCTCCCGTAATTCAATAGCCTGTTTCCTTCCGGTAGGGTTTGCCCGGCTTCTTGCAACCTGCCAGTAGTCTTTGTCTCATGCTTCTCACAAATGTTGTGGTTTCAGCACAAAGCGTTTTAACATCTCACACATCCCAAAATAAACAGCAGCTCTGGACATGTCGTGGGCTTTCAGTGCTCAGGAAATGGACTCTGTGAGGTAGATTTAAATAATCCACGGTGCATTGCAGAAATGTATTGACGTTCCTCCCCCTCCCATTATCCCCTTGTGCAAGTGATTATGAAAATCAAGAAGAAGCAAAAAGAAGTGCTTGAAAATATGAACCCAGTTCCACCCCTTCTTGTTGGTATTGGTGAGTACTAAGAATCATTACACATGCATTTAGCCTGACATTTTGGTATATGGAATGTATTTACTTCTAATATGTGTTTTTATCTAAGTATCATCAACTCAATTTTGCGTTTGAGAGAGGATCTTGCTATGTCACTCAGGCTGGCCTTGAACTTCTGGCCTCAAGAGATCCTCCTGCCTCGGCCTCAAAGTGCTGGTATTACAGGGATGAGCCACTGTGCCTGGCCAACTGGGTGCTTTAAATAATGAAAATGACCTTCCATAGCAATTATATTTGGTTTAATTTGGGGATAATTTATAACATTTTCCTCATCATAATTATTAAAAACAATACCAACTGATTACATCAAATAAGCTAGTTTTGAGGGAAAGCTAAACCAAGAAATAATAATGTTAAACTCCAAATTATTTGAAATAGAAGCAAGATTGGAATTTCAACTGTAACCTATGTATTTCTACATAAACCCTGGATATGAGCAGTGATTTTTGAACACTCTAGGGAAAGAGACGAGATTATCAGCGTCCTACAAAAGACTTTTGGGGAATGGAAAATGGACCACTTGTGCATAAACTCTGCCTCATGAAGCCAAAAATAATAGGAGTTGCAGGAAAGTCAGGTGACTAAATTATTCCAGCCTGGAGGCAGGCTCACCCAAAGCCTAAGAATTTGCGAAGGACTAAAGTTCCCAATGCCCTTGACAGCATCAAAAATAACATATTAATAAGGCTAATGGTTCTTAAAAATTCATTTCAAGCCCCTTTCCAATGTAACATGGTACATCGTTCTGAAAGAAACATTCACTTTTTTAAAATTTCAAAATATTAAGAGGTTATAAGTGTTTGTGTTCCATAGATGAATTTTATAATGCTGAAGTCAGGGCTTTCCACGTGCTTATCACCAGAACAGTGTATATTGTACTCGAAAGGTAAGTTTTTATCCCTCACCCACCTTCCACCCTCTCCCCTTCTTGGTTTCCAGTGTCCTTTTTGCCACCTTATGACAATTCTTTAAGAACAACAGGGATCCTGTAAAATCAAGTCTGTCCGAGAGAATAATAATTGCCAAGTTCTATTTTGTGTTTTGTTTTTCTTTTTTTTTTTAACTTTATTCAAATTAATATGAAGGTACAATATTTAGATTACATTGTTCTCCCTTCCAGGGCAAATTTCCATTTGTAGAAGAGCCCCTCACCCGGGGGCGTAGTATCCGCCCTCACAATGTGCACATTAGGTGAGATCCCACCTCACGCCCTGCCTCCCTCTGCCATACGTCCTCCCCAGGCCTGTTTCCCTCTACCCCTGACCTGGACTATAATAGTGTTTTATTGTTCTTAGGAGCATGTAATTGTTATATATTGATTTCATATTAGTATGGAGTACCTTGAATATTCATCTTTCCATTCTTGTGATACTTTACTAAGAAGAACGTATTTCAACTCCATCCAGGTAAACATAAAAGATGTAAAGTCTCCATCTTTCTAATGGCTGCATAATATTCCATGGTATACATGTACCACAGTTTGTTGATCCATTCATGGGTTGATGGGCACTTAGGTTGCTTCCATGACTTGACAATTATGAATTGAGCACCAAATCCTATTTTTTGAATGAAAGTTATGCAGTAATTTTACAACTAATCCTGAAAAATTAATTAATAAGGAAAATAATTTTGACTTAAGTATATATCAGATTTAATGACTAAACAAAGTAACAAAGGCAAATATCTCTTAGAAATGCTATGAAAAAAACAAAGCATAATTATTCAAATTAAAAACTTAAAGTTGTTTGGGCAGTGCCTGTGGCTCAATGGGTAGGGCACCGGCCCCATATACTGAAGGTGGCGGGTTCAAACCCGGCCCTGGCCAAACTGCAATAAAAAAATAGCTGGGCATTGTGACAGGCATCTGTAGTCCCAGCTACTGAGGAGGCTGAGGCAAGAGAATTGTCTAAGCCCAGAAGTTGGCGGTTGCTGTGAGCTGTGACACCATGGCACTCTACTGAGGACAATAAAGTAAGACTCTGTCTCTAAAAAAAATAAAAAGGGTGGTGCCTGTGGCTCAAAGGAGTAGGGAACTGGCCCCATATGCTGGAAGTGGCGGGTTCAAACCCAGCCCCAGCCAAAAACTGCAAAAATAAATAAATAAATAAATAAATTACAATTGTTCAGTTGAAAAGTACATGATCATTTTACCTCAGCATTTAAAATATGGAAATTATGTCAATTATTTCTGATATTAAAATAAGTACAGTAAAGAAAAACTCAAGTTTTAATGTTTGACCATTGACAGATTTTAAGTCTCACACTTCCTGTGTCTCCTTTTACCTCATATTTGAGCAAGAAAGGGAGACAATTAAATATCAAAGACATCCGCTTCCCTCTCTCTCCAGACAGATTTTGAGCCCTTCTCTCTGGAGGAACTTTGTGTTGCTTGCTATTAAGTAAAAACTTTTTTTTTTCATGTTTATTAATGCCTGTGTGTCAATTTTCCTGACATCTGTATTAATTCTTGGTCCAGAAGCTGCTCAGAATCCCCATATAAAGCATGAAGGTGAACAACATGACAGGTGGGATGCTGAATTATAATTTATTCATCTGCCTTCACCATTCATTCTTTTCCTTGAATAGGGAAAGTAGAGGAGTGTGGCCCTACTCAATAATCATTTTGGCAACTTCAAAAAAAAAAAAATATGAGACCACCGTACGCATCTATTTTCACGCCACTAGGGAGCAACACACACAGTTACTGAAGAAAGATGTCTGGTCCCTTCAGACCTGCTGTGTAGCACGGGCATACTATGGCGATACTGCACGTTTGGTTCCAGACCGCTGCTATACAGGGAATATCGCCAGAAAGTGAATCTCAAAATGTTTTTGATTTTAATTAGTCAGAAATCTTACTTCCTATGGAAGAAATATTCCACACAATCTGATTAAAACACCGCCAATCAAGGGGGAAGAAAAATACCCCTAACTTGCTGGCCAAAGAAATATATTGATCGCAAGACAAGATCTTAAGTAGTATCCGCTATTTTTTTCTCCTGATTTCTCCCCTTTTCAATATAGAAATTCACAACTAATAGCATGTCTCCATATGATCATAGTCACACAAAAATATTAAGAAACAATGAGATGTGGGCAGCAATATCCTACTGACCCAACCAGTTCTACATTTACAAAAAAACTTTGTTCCCAGCTTTGTTTCAAAAAGGAACAAAACACCTTTGAGTAGCTACCACGTGGCCATGTGTGTTGGCACCTTTTCTAATTCTCTGTACACAATCAATTCATGCTGCATTCAAGCTCTCAAGATCAGTTCACATGGTGTCTGAAACAACCTACGTGATTTCTCTCTTTAACTTAGTGTTGCCAACTTATTGAATAGACTTTTTACCCTGCCAACTGCCCATTTAATAAAATGGCCCATGAATGCACCTCCCTGAATGGCTGTGCTGTGGTGTCTGTACTTGTTTCTGCTGCCACGAGCTCCACACTTGACTGGTGGGCACAGTCTTCCGTTCCTTAGTTAGTTTTGTTTGATTTGGCTGTTAGTCTTTCAGGACTGGAAAATCATCTTATTTACTTCTATTTGATTCTACTTGTTACTGATATCTTGTTTGAATTTAATTTGGGGCAGAAGGTTGGATAATTTTGCTTCCTCTGGCTGATATCTTCTTTGCTGTACTGTGTGGGAAAACTAAGAACTGTTTGACACTGAATGTATGATTCACTTGCATGTGGCAAGTGGCGTTACAGAGATACGGTCACACAAGGAGAAAAAACACTTGGACAAACTAGGAAAGTAGCCAGAATACACAGTGTCAGATCACAGCAGCAGATCATAGAATCACAAAATTTCTAGGTCACCACTGATCTTAGAAGTCGGTAGTTCAACATACATCCAATTCAGCTATAGCAGTTGAATAGTAAAAGACTTGCCCGGCAGGCCGGCACAGTGGCTAGCACCTATGAGCCTAGCACATTGGGAGGCCGAGGCAGGAGAATTGTTTAAGCTTAGGAGTTTGAGAGCAGCCTGAGGAAAAGCCAGACTCGTCTCTACTAAAAATAGAAAAAATTAGCCGGGTGTTGTGGCAGGTGCCTATACTTCCATCTATTTAGGAGGCTGAAGCAAGAGATTTGCATAAACCTAAGAGTATGAGGTTGCTGTGAGTTAGGCTGAGGCCTTGGCACTCTAGCCAGGGTGACAGAGTGAGACTCTCGACTCAAAAACAAAACAAACAACCTTTCCTCTACAAAATGCCACATCCATCTCACAGTGAATGACTGTTAGTGCCACTGGATGAAAATGGGCTTTGAACACACAGGATTATACTGGGCCACAGGATGATATATATTGACCACTATTTTTTGTTATTTCAGAACTTTAAAGAGAGAAGAAGACACACTTCTAGGTAAGGATGGTAGACATATAGATTTACATTTGTTTCCTCTTAAAATTCCATTGACCAGACATTTTTAGATGGGTATCTAAAAAATTATCACCTAAAATGATCAAGAATAAAGAGATGGTAGAGAAACCAAGAACATAAAGTTATTGTTTATTTGTTTGTTTGTTTGTTTGTTTTTTGAGACAGAGTCTCACTTTGTCATCCTCAGTAGAGTGCTGTGGCAAAATAGCTCATAGCAACCTCTAACTCTGGCGCTCAAGTGATTCTCTTGCCTCAGCTTCCTGGGTAGCTAGGACTACAGGCACTCACCACAACGTCCAGCTATTTTTAGAGATGAGGTCTCACTCTGGCTCAGGTTGGTTTCAAACCTGTGAGCTCAGGACAATCTACCCGCCTCAGCCTCCCAGAATGCTAGGATTATAGACGTGAGCCACCATGCCCAGTCTCAAGAAACCAAAAATAAGATTCACAAATGATAAGATGCCTAACAGAACTGAGAGGGTTGAATTGTAAATTGGCAGTAAGGAAAACCAAGAAACAACCTGAATTATATTGCACAACTGCCATAATCAGAAGGCATCGAACAACTTTGGAAGACAGTGACAAAAATGGGGCTAAACCAGGAGGATTTGTTGAAAGTCTGTTTAGAAGAAGTTTGACACTGATGTTCCCTACTCAGCCTTGCTCGGTGGTGTCTGTACTTCTTTCCCTGAACAGAAAACTGCAAGCTTATTTTCCAGGGATGGTAAAATTTTGGTTTTTGAACAGGGTGTGGGGTGGGGTGGAGGCACTGTGCCCAGCACAGAAGAGTTTTGTTATCAAACAGTGTGATTATGCACAATTCATACTGGATACTAAGATAGGTCTTCTTTCCTTTTAGCCATTTTTCTACATCTGGCTGTCAAAATTCATAAAACTTTGGCAGCCAAGCCTAACCTCCCTAGACTAAAAGATCCATCTCTGGGGAATAGGACCAGTTCATAGGGAACAGCTTCAATGCGCTGACAATGAAGTTTTCCAGCGACAGTACCACTCACTACCTACACATGTCCACCGTGAGATTCTCAGTGGATGAGCCCATCTGTATTCTCAGAGCCTCTACCAAATTTTAAATACTCTGTGCTTAACAACTCACCTACCATGCTTTTGAAGAAATATCCAACATAGAACTCAAAATAAACAAAGTAACCTGTAACAAATAACTTGGAAAATACATTGTGTAGGAAGAAGAAAACATTTAGCAATTAGATCAGTTAAAGAATACCGAGAGCATGCACGCACACACACACACACACACACACACACACACCCCTATCTTAGAAACTAAAAAATCCATAATAGCAATGAAAAACACAATGGGAGGTTTGGAAGACAAAGTTTAAGTATCTCCCAAAAAGAAGTGAAAAAATATTGAGACGTAGAAAATTAAAGAGAAAGATAAGGAATGTAGAGAAAAGACCCAGTATATCCAAATAAAAGGATTTCTAGACAAGAGGATCCAGTGTGGAAGACTTATTAAGGCAATAATTCAAGAATATTAAGAAGCAGGGGTATGGGTTAGTGCAGGTGCACAAAGGTAGATGCAAGTTGTTTAGTCAATTTTCATTGTTATTCTGTACTCAGCAAATACCCAAGAATCTCAGTGGCTTACACCAATGAAGATTTATTACAACAATAAAGATTTATTTCTTACTCACTTACATGCCATTTTGAGTCAACAGACAACCCA
>CAUYQV010027580.1:0-20913 GCA_963574575.1 Galagoides demidoff | reverse complement strand
ATATAGCTGGGCTTTGTGGCAGGTGCCTGTGGTCCCAGCTACTTGGGAGGCGGAGGCAGGAGACTCGCTTGAGCCCAGGAGTTGGAGGTTGCTATGAGCTGTGATGCCACAGCACTCTACCCAGGGGGACAGCTTGAGGCTCGGTCTCAAAAAATAAAATAAAATAAAATAGAATAATAAATTATACTGTTACAAAAAGTAGGACAGTCAAAATAGCCTCAGGGCAAATGATAAATATACATATCCACTCAAATCCAAATTGCTCTTCATCCTACTTTTTAATAAATATGAACAAAATATACATGCACATTTTCCATGTCAATTGACCTGTACCAGAACAAGAGGCTATTATATAGATCAGCTCCAGTAATGACATCACACTGGACACAGCAACTGCATTTGAGATGGACTATAGGTTGATTTTGTAGTCGACCACTGTCATCCATCCATTTTTAAGGCTGATATAAGAAAATTAATTTATTTCTTGTCTATTCCAGATCATTTACTCTGACATTTACTATAAACCATAAAATAATATATGAAATTTACTGATAAGTCTAAGTATTTGAAGTTCTTCTTTAGAGTTTCCTTCCAAACAAAATAAATTTAGTATTTTTATATAGCTTGAGTTAAGAAATTATTAAATGATAAAACTGATATTGGACAGTATATAATTTTTGTAGATACTTTACCTAAAATTCAATAGGGGCCAACAGCTCAGTTGTGAAAAAAAGACTTTGCTAATCTGGGCACATCAATGAATTATAGCTAGTGTTGATTTATAAATGGTAGTTGGCATCAAATTTGCTTGTTGTTGGATTGCTTTTTGTGTTCCAAACTGCAAGCCACTCATCAACTCATCGTGTATGATGTTTAATCAACAGAGTAAATGAACAAGGCCATCTGGCATGCTACAGTATTTTAAAATATAAGTGAAAGTTTAGTATATGGACCATAAATGCTTATAGGAATAGGAAAGCTAAGCTTTTATTTTTGACTGTAACATCTCTTTAAAGAAAGATATAATATCTCATACTTTGGGAGTTTTCCATTTAACTTAAGTTGACTGCCTGCTGTAATTATGCAGACTGGGAGTTGACGTATTTTTAGCTATGATGTGGTACTTTGAACATTTTTTTCTGACATGGCACTCGTGCAGGGCATCATGACTCCCATCCTTGTAGGGTCTTCTCAGCACTGTAAAAATTCTGGATAAACATTTTAGAGTAATAATCTGGGTTTCCAGATAGGTTTAAAAATACCAGTGATGATGAGTGGAATGAGTAAAAAAATTATATTATTAAACAAGATTCTTAAAGGCAAATTCACATGTACTCACTTGAAATGGCTAGAGTTCAGGGCTCTTTAGATTAATATGCATTATATGTTCTGTGCAGATTAAGCTAAACCACCTGGAAACTGGATGGCCAATGAACCACTTTATCTGTACTCTGCAGGTACCTCGAGTAGTAGTTTGCCACCTGCAACATAATTATAATTCTATTTTGATGTAGGCAGTGCCACGGTAGCTAAAATGATTTTCACATCTTCTCAGAATTTCCCACAGAGAAATGAAAGGTAGCACAGCCTATTTTTAAAACAATTTTGTTTCCTGGTATTTAAGCGGTAAAATGTAACCATAATTCAGAAACAGCTAATGTATCTTTCAATAAAAACGGAGCAATCATTGTCTAATGCCGAGGAAAAGGATCAAAATTAAATGTAGACAGCTTGAGGGCCCATTGATATTTTGTTAATGAGATTTCTTTAATAATTTTCTCGATCAAAATCACTCATTCAAATGAGTTTGATCGTTAAGGTGTGTTTTGATTGTTTTCCCCTAAATGTTGAAATGAAATATTAGGCTGAGGCAATTAGGAGACAGATGGAGAAACGTATCTTGGCTGAATGATTTAAACATTTTGGTAAATGCACATACACACTTGAATTTACATGAATATATGTGTCTGTGAATTGTGCAAGCATTTCATGTATATTCAAATTTGCTATAATAATTTTCATAATTCCATTATGTTTTAAAAGTATACTTAGAAGGCAGGTAGGGAGGCTTTCACCTATAATCATAGAATTTTAGGAAGCCAAAAAGGATTACTTGAGGCTAGGGATCTGAGACCGCTCTGGGAATCATAGCAAGACCTCACCTTTACAAAAAATGTTTCGATAACTGAATGTGATAGCATGCACTTGTACTTCTAATACCAAGGCTGAGGCAGGAGATCGCTTTGTTTAACCCAGGAGTTTGAGGCTATTGTAAGCTACGATGACACCACTGTACTCCAGCCTGAGTGACAGGCTCTAAAAGGGAAAAAATAAAGAAATTTATACTTAAGAACTTTACTATAAATGGAGTGAAACAATGGACCATACACAGCCTGTCTCAAAACTTTCTTAATGACCTATGCACATCATCAGAATGAACCCCGAAAGATGTCTACACCAAAATCCCTGAAATTTATGAATGTAGTAGGTTTCGAGTCCAAACAGATTTTACAGTTGTATTTAAAATTATGGATCTTAAAATAGAGAAATATTTCCAGATTATCTCACTGTGTCCAATCTAATCACACAACACCTTAAAGGCAGAAACATTCTAAAATCAACTCGAAGAGATGAGGTAGCCGAGGTCAAAGCTATTTAAATTGTGAGAAAGGCTTCATCTGCTGCTCCTGGAGGGGGCCACGTGGAAATCACAAATCCAGACACAGTTAAGAGTGAAGATAAACTGCAGGCTGACAGCCTGTGTCAACAACACAAGTGACTTTGGAAACAGGTTATTCCCTGGATCCTCTAGCGAGGAAGGCAGCCCTGCCCCAAAGCCTTGATTCCAGCTGTGCGAAACCCAAGCCCCACATGGCTTCTGATGTGCAAAGTCTGGGAGGTAACACATTCGGGCACTTTTACATCACTGAGTTTGTGGGGAATGTGTTTCTGCAGCAATGGAAAACTCATAGACCACGTGTGACAGCTGACCGTTAAACTGAGCCAGCAGTTAGTCACTCTGTCTTACGCAGCCAACTTCATGTTAATTAGCCCCCACAGCGGCAGTACAGTTTACAGGCGAATTAAATATGAAAATGTGGCCCAAATGGAAGACGCTCTCTCCGTATCCACTACAGTTTCCCCCTCTTTGCAGTGTCCCAGGTACACCTTGCCTGTGGGAACAGTGTAGGCAGCTGTGTCACGTATCCTGTAAATATCTTGATCAAGTTCTGGAAAATCTATGCACATACTTGGTTTTATTGCACTTCATTTTATTCCACTTAGCAGATACCTTATTTTTTGAGTGTTTTTGCCAGCCCCGCATCACGTCACTCTGCCGACGGCATTTTCCCACAGTGTGTACTTACTTCCTATCGCTATATCAGCAGTTTTTAGAAATAAAGTAATTTTTAATTAAGATGTTGCATTTTTGGACATAATGCCATCTCACTTTTCATAAATCAAGTATAGTGTAAACATACTTTTTATATGTACTGGGAAACCAAAAAATTATGTAACTCACTTCATTATAATATTCGCTTTATTATAGTGGTTTGAAATGGGCCCACGATCTCTGAGTTATGCCTATATGTATTTTCTTCACTATGAGTTGAAGATTCACCATACTGACTTCACTATGCTCTAACAACAACAGTAAAACAAGAGCACAGACTAAAGAAATAGATGTATTATAAGGCAACAATCTTTTTGAAAATTTTACCTCAAAGTTGGCCTAATTACAAACTGTTTAGATTACCATGTTAATAGAATTTTTAGGTGTAGTTTTTAAAAATATCTTTAACCCTGGGAATGGGGATGTTAGATAAATCCTGGGATGGCCAATGTTATGTGTCAACTTGACTGGGTTAAGGGATGCCCAGAGAGCTGGTAAGATGTGATTTCCACATGTGTCTGTGAAGGCGTTTCCAGAGGAGATCAGCATTTGAACAGCAGGTGGAGTACAGATCCACCCCCACCCCAGTGTGGGCTGGCACTATCCAAATCTCTGATGGTCCAGATCCAACAGAAAGCAGAGAAAAGGCAACCTTTCTCTTTTTCCATGAGCTGGGCCAACCCTCTTTTCCTGCCCTCAGACTCATGTACCATGAGAGGATCTTAAATGTGCTGCAAAATTTTTTAAAGACCACTAATTAAATTATTTACAGAAGACATTCAAAGCACAGTAAGCATATCCTTTTTTCACTCCTTTTTTGATCAATATAATTTCAGCATGCTGTGGAAATTTAGCTATAGTTTCAAGTGGGCTGGGAGATTTAAAACAAGGTTGACTAACACTACCTGAGTCACTGCAGCTCCTGGGTCTTGAACACTGGACTCCAGCACTTATATCAGGGAGCCCTGGCACCTGGTTCTTGGGCCTTCTGCCTTGGACTGGAAGTTCCATTGCTTCCCTTCACTCTCGGGCTTTTGATCTCACACCAAATTAGCCCTCTGGCTTTGCTGATTCTCCAGCTTGCAGATGTCATGTAATACATAGTACTTCTTGACTTCTATAATAGTGTGAGCCAATTCCCATAATAAATCTCCCTTTATACATCTCCTATTAGTCCAATTTATCTGCAGAACCCAAAATAAGACATATTTTGGCACTGAGGGTGGTTCTAGAGAAAAAAAAAATGAATTTTCTGACTTGGTTCTGGAGTCCCTAAACTGATTCCCTAATAGGATTAAATTAAAAACTGCTAATGATTCTATTTCCAGTGGTAAAGGCAGTACTGATGGTCTGTGGTGTGAACTGTTTGTGCAGACAGGTTAAAATATGTGCATTTGATACTTTTAGTCAACAGCTTAAGAGAAGCAAGGACCTAAGTAACTGCGGTATATAATACTTCCAAACAGTTTTGAAAACTAAGAAATATAATGACCTTGGTTGGTTGCTAATGCTCAGATGAAAAGGGGTGAAAGTAAAGGATGAGCCCAGTGATTCAAATCCTCAGTGCAAGCACTGCAGACGTAAGCTCAGAGCTCGTGGTGTGCCTGGAGGGAAAGGCTTAGCTCTTACTGCCACAGGTCTGAAAATGCTAAAAACACAACATAGGCTGGACGCAGTGGCTCACGCCTATAACCCTAGCACTCTGGTAGGCCAAGGTGGATGGATCACAGGAGCTCAGGAGCTCGAGACCAACCTGAGCAAGAGCAAGACCCCATCTTACTAAAAACGAAAAACTGAGGCAAGAGGATCACTTGAGCCTAAGAGCTCTGAGCTATGATGCCACAGCACTCTACAAAGGGCAACAAAGTGAGAGAGACTCTGTCTCAAAAAACAAACAAACAAATGAACAAAAAACTCAACATAAAACCTTTTGGGGGGCATTGTCTGAATTGAAATGCAGGTTGAACTTCTGGACTCACAGAAAGTCTACTGTTAAAAAGCCATTGACTTGGAAAGAATGGGATCCTATAAGTAGGGAAGGGAAATGGGGAAAATCTTAATGACACTGAGCTCTTAATTCTAATGTCTTCTGTCCTTGTGGAGGACATCTCTGCCCCCCAGCAAAAGTGAGTGGTCTATCTGTGTCCAGTGGTCATGGCCTTCTCATGCCCCAGGGACAGGACAACCATTTCCTTGTCCCAGTGAAAGGAGCTTTCCACCTCTGAGGGGATTAGCCCTGTGTTGCGTGTGGAAACAGTAATGGCCTCCCTTGGGGAAATTGCAGTGTAGGACAGAGCTGATTGCCCTCAAGACCCACCCTCACTATGCCTCTTTGCTTCTAGACATATAAGTAGACTCAAGTCCCAGAAGGTCTCTAAAGGAAGGTGTGAGTGTGACCTATAAGAAGATACATTACACTTGAACTATTTGAGTTTTCTAATTCATATTAGCAGAAATCTGGGGAATAAATGCTGGAATAGATTTTTAGGGTGAAGAATAATGGTAGGAGTAGTATAAGGTGGATCAGCCCAAGTTTATTGGCATGGCCCCACTGGCAGAGATTAGGTGAGAACTGAGCTCAGAACTTTTTCTTTTTAAAATTTTGCACAAATTCCTCTCTAAGAGGCCTAGTGAGTCATGCCTTACAAGCCCTAAAAATCTTAGCTTGGCCATGGCTGCTCACACCTGTCACTCCAACACTTTGGGGTTGCTGATGGAGAAACAGGAAGATCATTTGATGCCAGGAACTCAAAGTAGCAGTGAGCTAAGATGGCGCCACTGCACTCTAGCATAGGAGAAATAGCAAGACCGTTTCTAAAAAATATTAAAAATAGATTTTAAACCCATAAAGTCATTAAAGAGGTTTGTATTAATTCAGTAGAATGTGGCTTACTTTCCACCCTGACTCTGGTATAGCATCACACAACAGATAGAAGACCCCAGTAATATTAACTCACATATTTCTTTCTACTCATTCCAGGTCCTGAGATAGAGCTCAACTTTTTAAACCAATTACCAACTACAGACTCCCTAAAATTGACCTCTAACTTATAAGCCCCTTCTTCGAGATGTCCTGCTTTTGGGGAGTGAACCAATGTATCCCTTTCATGTATTGATTTATGATTTTACCTATAATTTCTGTCTCCATAAATGTGTAGAAACTAATTGTAACCTGGCCACCTCAGGTGCACTTTCTTAGGATCTCTTTTGACTGTGCTCCTTGGGCTGTCACTACTCATATTGGCTAAGAATAAACTTCTTTGAAATATTTTGGTAGAATTTGTTTTTTACATTAACAGAAAGGGATCTAATACTTTGTTTTAGTTTGTTCAAATATGTATGCAAAGATGGTCCACTGTGAGAAAATACCTGTTCTCCTTTAGTTTAATGTAAAAGAAAGGAGACAAAGTTTATGGAGATTGGACTGTTAAAGTGGATTTGTCATTTCAAACCTACTTACCAACACTAGGAGGAACCAGAAGACATAACTTTCACAAATACTTGCAGAAATAAATTTGTGAGAGGATTCCTGGCATCCCTGAAGAGCTCAGTGATTGTTTCTCCCTGGAGGCCAAACACTGTAGAAATTGCAGGCACAGAATTTGAAAACCTAAAGGCAATGGGAGCCAATGGATACCAGGGAAGCCTGGGTCAAATGGCAGCACTGAACCAGCAAAGATGGGTGAGGGTAGTTCTCATGACTCAAAGCAGCAGTCAGCAAGTTAGACTAGACAGGACTTACGGCATCAGCTGTTTAATCATGGTGTTTCTAGAAGTGAAGCAGGAGGAAGCTTACTAAATTTGTAGCAGAAAATTCTAGGTGCCATCTAACTCAACTCAAAAAAACCAGGCCTTCATGAGTCAACTTATAGACCATGGCCATTTTGAATAAATGAGAACCTAAGTGACTTTTGGAAAGAATCTTGGGACACTATGGACTGTTTATACTTTTAATCTTTCTTCTAGCCTTCTTCTCCAAAGGGACTTACATCCTTTCACCAGTGTAACTGTGGGAAGGGAAATGGGAAAAGGAAATGATTAGACCTTTCAGGAACTCCTGGACATAGGCTCTTAACTGATGTTGATTCTAAGACGATGGTACCTGACTGCTGGGTGGTAGACCAGTATTAGACCATAGCCTGGTGGGAACCCAGCTGCACAGCAGGCAGGGAACAGTGAGTGGATGGAGTTTCATCTGTCACTGTCTCCCATCACCTCCAAATGGGACCAGTTGCAGGAAATCAAGCTCAGGGCGTCCACTGATTCTGCATTATGATGAATTGCATAATTATTTCATTATATATTACAATGTAATAACAGCAATAAGTGGCACAATAAATGTACTGATCTTGAATTATCCTGAAACCATCCCCTGACCCTCATCCATGGAAAAGTTATCCTCCATAACACTGGTCCCTGGTGCCAAATACGTTGGGGGCTGCTGTTCCAGGAGATTGAAATCATCTCTGTGGCCATTCACTCATAGTACACGCTTATGGAGGTCACATCATCAGTGCAGTTTTGATTCAAGTCAATCTCACAGTGAGTCCAGTAATTCCCCCAAAACTTTCTGTGCTTATTTCCTAAGTTGCAAAAGATATAACTGGAATAGACATTAGCATCTAGAAGAATCACCACATTGCTTCGCTGACTTGTGCAGTGGGGTATGAAGTTGGGAAAGGCCGGATGGAAGCCATCAGAACTGCCTAAACTGGGAAAATCATTTGACAAAACCAGCCCTTCCCTCCTGGACGGACTGCAGGGCTCACTGCCACCAGAAAGCACTGGAAAGATGGAGCAACAGTTATCCCCGCCACCCCCACATTCAACTCTCCTATTTAGCCTGTGCAGAAGATAAACAGATCCTGAAGAATGACAGTGGATTATCATGAGCTTCACCACGTGGTGACCTGTGCTGCAGCTGGGGACCGAGATGTGGATTCACTGAATAAATCAACACATCTCTAGGTACCTGATATACAGTAATTGAGCTGAGATTTTTTTTTCCCCTCCATCCTTGTCAACAAAGCTCACCAAAATCAGTTTGCCTTCAACTGGCAAGGCCAATCAAATACCTTCACTGTCTTCCTTGAACTTAAATCTATCTAGTCCTATGTCATAATTTAATTTACAGGGCTCTTCATCACTCTCCCTTCCACAACATTTCACCCAGGTGCATGCCGTTGCTCATATGGTGATTGAACCTAGTAAACCCCTCACTAGACCAGCCAGTGAGATACTTGCATCAAAGGGCAAGAAATAAATCTAATGTGGGGCCTTTCTTACTCAGTGTATTTCTAGGGATCCAGTGGTGTGGGCACATCGAGATATCCTTTGTAGCCGGGTGCGGTGGCTCACACCTGTAATCCCAGCACTCTGGCAGGTGGATCGCTAGAGCTCAGGAGTTCCAGAATAGCTTGAGTAAGAGTGAGACCCCGTCTCTAAAAATAGCCAGGCATTGTAGTGGACACCTGTAGTCCCAGCTCCTTGGGAGGCTGAGACAAGAGAATCGCTTGGGTGCCCAGGTTTGAGGTTGCTGTGAGCTATGATGCCACAGCACTCTACTGAAGGCAACAAAGTGAGACGTTGTCTCAAAAAACAAACAAACAAAAACAATAAAAAAGAGATTCTTTGTAAGGTATTGGAAAGGTGGTTTCATCTGTCCCCTGCAGCTACTATGAAAACTCAGTGCCTAAAGGACCTATTTAGATTTTGGTGGGGACACATTTCTCACAGAGGTTTGTTACTCTGGCCCGTTGACCGACTGACCTGAAAGTCGCTAGTGTTGAAGGGACCCAGAAAAAGAATAGACGCCGCACCAGGTCCAGGCTGCCTGCCAGCTGCTCTGCCGCTCACGCCATATGTTCTCATAGACCACACAGAGCTGCAAGAGCCAGTGGCAGATACAGAAGCCTTCACTGGGCCCCTGCAGGTAAATCACAGCTTAGGCCTTCAGCATTTTGGAGCAAGGCTCTGCTAGAATCCCCAAATAACTATTGTTTTGAAAAGCAGCCCTTGGACCTTAGTTGAAACTGCTTGAGCAGGGGCCACAAATAGTCCATTTCTGCCTATTTGTGGATTAGTTGTTATCTGACCCACGAAACCATAAAGCTGGGTATGCACAGAAACACCCCATCAGCAAATGCAAGTGATATAAATGCAATTCCGCCCCCACACCAAGACCTTAAGGCATAAATAAGTTCCACGAAGATGTGGCCCAAATGCCTAGGGTCCCCAAGTTTCTCTCTCCCACTCTTCACCTGTGGGCTCGTGGAGAGATCCTCTAATCAGCTGGCAGAGGGAGACAGACCCGAGCCTGGCTTGCAGATGGTTCAGCGTGATATCCAGGCACTGATGGAAAGTGGCCAGCTGTGGCACTGCAGCCCCTCTCTAGAACATCCCTGAAGGACAGTGGTGAAGCAAAATCGTCCCTGTGGGCAGCGCACCTGGTAGTGCTCTTTGTCTGGCAGGAGAAATGTCCAGATGTGCAGGTGGATACAAAGCCCTGCAGTGTAAAACCCGGGAAGACGGCTTTCCACGCTCCCGCAGCTGCCTGCAAGAGGAGGTCCCGTAGATAGACTACATTCAGCCCAGGAACCTTTCCTGGGCCTTGGGGGACTGGCTAGTAATAAATACTAGGTTTCTGTGGGTATTGCTGCCTATCTATAAGTAATAAACCTGTCTCTCATAACTTATTGTGTGGGTAGGCGTTCTGTCTCACCAGACTTGGACAAGCTGGTAACTAGTGTACAGTTGTTTCCTCCTTTTTCTCTCTTGCCCTCTTCCTGGAGGTCCTGGTTTTCAGGCCTTGACACTTCAAGATTTATACCAGCTATCAGCAATCTCCTCCACAAGAACCTCTTCTTAGGATTTTCATTCAGGGCATCAGGCCTCAGCCTTAGACTGGGAGGTACCCCATTATCTGCCTGGGTCTCAGACCTTCAGGCTTGGATTACATTTTATCACTGGCTTCCCTGGTTCTCCAGTTTGCAAGCAGTGTCTGGTGGGAGCTCCAGGCTTCCCTGATGATGTGGGCCGATTCCCATATACATCTCCTCTGTTAGGTATCTATTCATATCTGCCTATGTGTGTTCTGTTGGTTCTGTTTATCTGGAAAACCTTTACTAATATAAATCCCATCATTGGTGTTGAATATGTGATCTCCGCGTAAGTTGGGACTTCTGAGCCATAGAATGAGCTGCTAACGTCCCTCTTCGGGTGTGGCCATTAGACGTGTATCTGTTAGAGTAATACATGCACTGTGGCCGTGCAAGGGCTATTCTATCACCTTGCCCTAGAAAACAACAATTCCCCACCTTTTATGTGAAGCCCTCGACTTTCACGAATGGGTGTGGCAGCCTTGGGAGTGTGCCGTTCAGACGGTGGGGAAGGGGAACACTGCGCGGGGTGAAATGGGCTGAACGTCTCCTGCTGTGGGTGCCTTGGACTCTATTTCAACTTGACAGCTGAGGCCTTGGGCATCCTACACAGTCCCCAGTCCATAACCATCCAGCACCGCGGCACACAGAGTTGCCACCTGTGGTCCCTTCAGGACTCTCCGTAGGGTCATGCTATGCTGTCTGAGGCTCTTCCTTCCTGGTCCATCCCTCCCCCTGCCCTCCTTTCAGGAGCATGAGACACGTACCATAATCTGATGGCTTTTCCAACCTAGTCTCTCTCTTCCTTCCTTTAAACTTTCAGAAGCCCTTCCCTAAAAAATACTGTTCATTTCTCATTCCACCTTAACCTCGTAGGATCTACTTAACAAATAATACCTTAATTTATTAGTTTCCCTTCTTCTTCTTTTTTTTTTTTTTTTCTGTTTTACTCCGGGTGATTTTCTATGACTTTGAGGTTATATGCTTTTCCTGGACTCATTTCTTCCCCTCCTTTATTTGGTGCTATCTAGGCAATATTCTTCGATTATTTGTAAAATACATATTCACGTTTTTTGGTTTTTTTCTCAAAAAGTATTACATCAAATATATATATATATATATATAATATATATACACATATATGTGTATATACATAATAATCAGCATTTATGTGCAAATATATATTTTTCTTTAGGATTTATATATTCAGTTAATTTATGGATATTGAGCACCTATTATAAGTTTTATCTGTTCCAGTGTAGGAATATATAGCAAGAAACACTATAGGGGGAATCTTTGACTTTGTGAAGCTCATGTCCTACTAGGTACAAACAAAATAAATTAAAACATAAGAAAAATACTTTTATTTTATTTTTTAGACACAGGGTCTCACTCTTGCTCAGACTGATCTCGACCTACTGACCTCAAGTAATCCACCTGCCTCGGACTTCCAAAGTGCCAGGATTGCAAGCGTGAGCCACCACCCCCAGCCAACATAGGTATTTTAGATGCCTTCAGGGGTGTGGAGAAAAATAAAAACAGAGATTTAGCTGGGTCTAGAGAACTCCCTTATCTTTCGTAGAGTCTTAAGTAGGAGTTAGAATACAGTACTGAAATTAACTTGGGGGCTTATGTAGATATTATTTGGAATGAATGGGGACAGGGACAAAATGCTGATCACACGTTAAATGGTGAGCACGAGGTTGCTGGTGTTATGAGGGATAACAGGGTGGGGGGCTAGACAGGAACACAGAGGTTTAGTAATCAAATGTGAGTCTGAGCTTTCCATGCATTTAAACTTTAAAGAGTCGCAAAATCATTTTTGTTTGTGTGTGACATCATTATTATGCAGGGCTTTTTAAGACTGATTGTTTAAATTTAATGATGAAGAATACGGGGGTTGTCTGTACTTCTTAGCAATTATCCTTGGGTGTCTTCAACGGATACAATTTTTCCCACTTCCACATTTGGAAATCTACAGTTCTGAGATGTTTGGCAATTCATTGTCTTTGACTGTATTATCAGGTCTTGAACTGGTAATGTCTGTACACTTGGTCATTTTATTTCAGTTAGTGCACCATAGTTTAAAATTTTTGAAGAAATAATAAGCATCATTGAACATTCATATTCAAATAAAAATCAAATCTTATGTGATTATACCAAAATAATAAATTAATGCAGGTAACAATAGATGAACATGTAAGTTCTTTTAATCAATAAATTGGCAAACACAAAGAAAATGTACATCTTATACCTTTGTCCGGAAAATTTCTTTTGGCATCAAATATAAGATGTGTCTGAATTTCAGCGATGTTAAAATGTGAAAAAAAAAGGCTCTTTATAAGTTCTTTTTATAAGATTATAACCATGATTTAGTACAAACACACTTAGGCAAAGTCAACAGGCTGTATGTGTGGCTTAAAAAGCAAATATCACTTTCCTTCTAATTATGACTTCATTACATCAGGTTCTCATGGATTGTTACTGTGTTAAGACATTTATATTCTACATTTAGTAAGTTTCACATATACCCTTGTAAGATGCACTGTATGTGTGATAAAAAATTCCCTTCTATAAGATGTCACACAAATTAATGAAAAATTACTATGAACATTAAGTGTTTTAAAAAATGATAATGAATACATTGGATGCTTTTTCTTCCATTCTTGAGATACTTTGCTAAGAAGAATATGTTCCAGCTCCATCCATGTAAACATAAAAGAGGTAAAGTCTCCATTTTTTAAGGCTGCATAATATTCCATGGTATACATATACTACGATTTATTAATCTAGTCATGGGTCGATGGAAACTTGGGCTTCTTTCATGATTTAGCAATTATAAATTGGGCTGCAATAAACATTCTGGTGGAAATATCTTTGTTATAAAGTGACTTTTGGTTTTCTGGTTATATAGCTAGTAGAGGAATAAAAGGATCTCAAATGGCAGATCTATTTTTAGATCCCGAAGTGATCTCCGAACATCTTTCCAAAAGGAACATATTGCTTTGTATTCCTACCAGCAGTGCGGAAGTGAAGAAAAAGTATCCAATGTAATCAGCCCTACTATGAAACCAATTTATAAACAGCCACACTTCTATATGAAAGCTATAATCCAACTATAGACCAAGATGAAGGGGAAAGAAAAAGGTGGATAGGTGGAGGGAGAGAAATTGGTGGGACCACACCTATGGTGCATTTTAGAAGGGTACATGTTAAATCTACTAAGTGTAGAATATAAATGGTCTTAACACAATAACTAAGAAAATGTGGTGAAGGCTATGTTAACCAGTTTGATGAAAGTATTTCAAATTGTGTATAAAACCAGCACATTGTACCCCATAATTCCATTAATGTACACAGCTATGATTTAAAAAATAAATAAATAAATACAAGAAAATAATGACTATTTAAAAAATGATTATGAATAGGTGGCACCTGTGGCTCAAAGGAGTAGGGCAACCAGCCCCATACGCCGGAGGTGGTGGGTTTGGACCCAGCCCTGGCCAAAAACTGCAAAAAAAAATAAAGATAATGAATATATAAAATATACACACATTAAATATATTTCAAGGATGATCCTGCTGAATTCACTGTATAGAATAAAATGCTTAGAATCATAAGCATTTAATATACAAAAATACAGACTAAAATCAAAGATCCATTTTAACTTTTTAAAGAAGTAAAATAAAGACACAAAATATAGTAGAGAAATTAGAAAGATACAAGCAAAATTAATGAATCAGAAATAAAATATGTAACAAAGAATAGTCATAAAACCAAGAACTCATTATAATAAATCTGGCATTATTTATATGTTTTTCAAGATTTCTGAAGTAGAAGAATTTATTCATAAGATTAATTCATAATATTCGCTCATTGTTTCAGTTTGTAATATTTCCTCCACTTTATATTTTGTCTCATGTTTTATTCTTTTTCTTTCTTTAAAAATATTTTTTAAAGCCTTAAGTGGTGAAAAATTTCACCTGATTGAAATGGGACACATCCAATGGTCCTGTATTTCTTACGTGAACAGTCTCAGCATTTGCTAAGGAAAAAACCAAAACAAAACAAATATCAAACACACATACAGAACCTGATAATTAGAAAAAAATTTGTTAGAGATAAAATAGTGCTTTATACCTACCAATCAGACAATGATATTATAAAAAATATTACAACAAAACCAAATAGGTCATTAAGTAGAAGTTTAAGACACATCGCCCTTTTATAAGGGCAAACATCTTCTTTTTCCCCAAATCATTTTTATGATTACTGAATCTCTTGAAACTTTCCTTTTAATCCAACAAATCATGGAGGAAGTTTATATTTACATTATAGTTTTGATTTATTGAGGTCTAATTTCACTCTTTTCATCTAACACCAAATGAATCATAAACCACAAACCACATATACAACACCTACAAGACAATGCCAGGTGTAATTACAGATAACGTCTGTAACATTACCTTTGAATGCATCAGAGAAGTTCACGGCAGGCTACCTCTTCTTTGATTATTCTTCTATACTGGCATGGACATACTGGATGTGCAGCTACTAGGGAATGTTTTAACTTATTGAACCATGTTACTATTAACAGAAAGTGTTGGGATAATAAAGTAGCAGGGCTTGTATTTGGGTAGGAACCTTGAAAACAAGGCTGTTTATCTCAGAGTATAATTCATCTTTTCCATCACTTCAACAACATGTATATTCCCGATCAACTTGATTTGTCTGCATAGATTACTGGGTTATCTGCAGTCTGGCTTGTTATGCTCAAGATACAGATTATTGGTTGGGGCAAAGACACAGGCATGTGAAGTAGCCTGGAAGCTACACAGTTGGAAACATCTATGCATGTGAGTTGTTGGCCTACAGAGGTATTAATGACAAAAATGGTGATGTATTTAAAATCCTTGATGATTGTGGCATCTATACAACACTAACAATTTAATTTTAAAATATATCCAGTTTCAAAGAAAAAGTATCCAATGTACTCAGCCCCACTATGAAACTAATTTATAGACTTCATATGAAAGCTATAACCCAATTATAGCCCAAAAATATGGGAAAAGGGGAGAGGGAGGGGCGGGGAGGGGGGAGGATGGGTGAAGGGAGGGTTATTGGTGGCACCACGTCTATGGTGCATCTTACAAGGGTACATGTGAATCTTTCTAAATGTAGAATATAAATGTCTTAACACAATAACTAAGAAAATGACATGAAGGCTATGTTAACCAGTTGGATGAAAATATTTCAGATTGTATATAGAACCAGCGCACTGTACCCCATGACTGCATTAATGTACACAGCTATGATTTAATAAAAAATAAAATATATCCAGTTTGTAGGGGAAAAATTGATTTATTTTCCCATTTTATACCATGCCTTTCAGAAAACTTGCAGTAGAAACAAAAATAACTCCTAAGTCCTGGCAGAGTGTTAGCATGATACTGACTGTCTGCTACCTGCATCCTTTCTTTATCTCTTTCAATCCCATCAAGTAAGGGATGATTGTTTCCAAATTAGAAATCAGAACATTGTGGTTCATAAAGGGTTAAAACTTGCTAATAGACCCAAAACTTACAATGACTCAGCAAGAATTCACGCCCTGACCTGTGTGAGTGAAAACATGCCACACTGCTTTGAAATCAGTATTAGTTACTTAGTCTGGAAGTAAAATTGGTAAAATTATTATTATAATATTCATTTTATACTTAGGACGGTTTGAAAGCTTTAACAAATTGAGTTTGCACACCACCATTCTTTCCTAGAGAATATAGGAGAGGACGGATAAATCAAGAACCCAGTAAGAAATGCTACGGGTCCTCATCAGTAATAATAACGAAGCACAGGCCAGATGGTCACCAAGTCTGAGCACTTTATGTGGAACTCAACAATTGTTTTAGTTATATGAAATGGGAGTCAATAAGAAAAAGATCAAACCAGTTTAAAATTTGTAGAAATCAAAAACATTTAACATATAAAAAACGGTTTAAAACAATTTAAACTATTTAAAAAACTGATTTATTAGTAAGCGTGAAATCTTGTACTGATGGACATAATAGTTTAACTGGGACCAATTATTTCTTACAATAAAACTGGAAAACATTTACAACACACACACACACACACACACACACACTCTCCCATACACGCAAAGGTCTGACAATTAAGTTTGTGAACTCATCCTAGAAAAAGTGCTACTTGCCTGATTGCCGAATATCACTGTTCTCACCTTGGAAGAGCTCCCTGTGGGAAGCCACGTACCAATTTCAGCACTTGTTCCAACCTTCAAGCAATTTTGGTGCCCTTTGACTGGAATGACCATCAGGGCTGCCATCGTATGGCACACAAAACGCACAACACCTAGCAGTGAGACACCATCACACCTTTACACACTGCCGTGAACATAACTGTGAGACGCTGATATTCCAGGGTTTGAAACCTTTCTGAACTGTCTGAACAGCACTGCCATGTAAACGTGTGGCAGCAAGTTCACAAACTTAATTGTCAGATCATATTCATATACATATATATATATATACACACAACTTTTTTCATAATTTCAATTATGCACAAGTGATGCACAATTGTGATCCCCAAAGGCAGGGGAGAAATGGAGAAATTCCGAGAATCATCCAGGCTTTCTTAAGTCAGTTTCCAGAACACAATTCAAGCAGAAGACTCCAGAACTAAGCAAGGGGACTCACTGAAGTGAGGAACTGGCTGTGACAGTCAGGGGTGCTAAGGAGCTCGGAAATTTCCGCATGATGTTCTGGGCATGTGGGGGCTCTGTAGATAATGATTCCTAATTATGCACAGGGATCTCCTTGAGTGTTTGCAGACTACTAGATTACACACAGGAGTGTGCATTTCCCAAAAATGGAGAGAAAACAACCAGAGAGTCATAACCTGTTAATTTTCCAGTGTTCAGTACAAGGTGGGGAGATTGTACCTGACCAGACAGAACAGAACATCCTCAGAGCATCAGGACAGGGCCCGGATGAGTCATGAGTTAGTAAGAGGAGTGAAGATCTCCGGGGTAAAGGCTTTTAAGATTCACCTTAGCAAACCTTCAAAGCAAGCTCAAAAATATTAACATACTCAGACAGTAACTCAATTCTTTGCCAAAACAGAGCACCGTAATCTTTAAAGGAAGACACAGTAAATCTAACCAAATATTCCTAGAGGGTCTTTAACAAATGCAATCAACGTAACCGGGTTCTTTGTGCCCTCAATGAATCCCAGCAACAACGACAGCAATAATAATAATAATAATAAAAACTGTTGTCACAACCGCTCACATGAACAAATATTTCAGGAATTCTGGACTTTCCCCCCCACACTCATTTTTATAACATGTTGCAATAAGACTTTCCCTATTGATTCATAATTGACATTATATGATTAATAACTTTGGTAATGTCCAGGTAAGTTATTTCCAATGTAGGCTACTGTAAAGAATTTCTATTTGAACATTCTAGTGTATGTCTGTTGGTACAACATTTGTATATTGCTTCTAAGTAGCAGAATTGCTAGAAGTGGGATTGCTGGGCTGTTGGGTACACATATATTTACATTTTGTAGACACATTGGAATAGCATGCCTAAAGAATTTTAATAATTACAAGTAACAATTACAAGTTTTTTTTTGTTTGTTTTTGTTTTTTTGAGACAGAGCCTCAAGCTATCCCCCAGGTAGAGTGCAGTGGCATCACAGCTCACAGCAACGTCCAACTCCTGGGCTCAAGCAAGTCTCCTGTCTCAGCCTCCCAGGTAGCTGGGACCACAGGCACCTGCCACAACACCTGGTTATTTTTTGGTTGCAGCCATCATTGTTGTTTTGGTGGGCCCAGGCTGGATTTGAACCTGCCACCTTAGGTATACGTGGCCGGCACCTTAGCCACTTGAGCCACAGGTGCCGGGCCCTATTACAAGGTTTTAGATTTGAGTTGGCACACATCCTACCATTACACAATCTTCTCAGTAATTCCTTTCCCCTTTTGTAGCCTTCTTGTAGAATTATCTAATGGTGCCTTTACTTTTTATTTCCCTTCCGACTAAAAGGATCAAACATCTTTTGATATTCGTGTAGAACACGTAGTCATTTTCTTCTGTTAAGTGCTTGTTCAAATATTTTGCTTATTCTTTCTTGTGCAAGGACAGAATTTATTAATGATTTGTAATAAAAATGCATGTATTTAGATATTATTCCTTTTTCATATGTATATATTGCAAAATCTCACAATCTGTGCATGTTTTTTTCACTATTTCTAGTTATTTAGTGCACAAAAATCGTTATTTTTAATGGTGTCCAATTCATCAGTCTCTCATACGTATATTGGTTTTTGTGTCTCTCTTTTAACTATCCCAAGTTCATGGAGATATTTTTCTTTGTTATCCTCCAGAGCTTGATAATTGAAGGTCTCTCTCTGAACTTTATAATCTGTTCCATTGGTATTTGTCTTTGGGCACCAACACCCCACTGCCTTCATTATTGAAGCTTTGTTAAGAGTCTCTCAATTTGCCTCTGTCTCTTTTCTTTGCCTTTCACATGTCCATACAAACTTTATAATCACTTTCTTTTTTCTTTTTTTCTTTTTGCAGTTTGGCCGGGGCTGGGTTTGAACCCACCACCTCTGGCATATGGGGCTGGCGCCCTACTCCTTTGAGCCACAGGTGCTGCCCTATAATCACTTTCTTTATCAACTTTATAGTCAGTTTTAATAAGAAAACCTGCTGGCATTGTATCTGAGATTGCTAGAGAATCAGCAATTTAACCTTCAGTTCACAAGTAGGGTTGGTATAAACCAGATTTAAGCCAGTTATTTACTTTCTGTCAGTAATCATCAATAGTTTAGAGTGTATGTCATTCACAATGTTTGATAACTTATCTGCTGCTTTTTGATCCTATTATAAATGTTCTATTTCTAAAAAATAGGGTTTTCCAAATTTTATTGCAAGTATGTTGATCTATAACTGAGCCTGTATAGTTTTACTTCTAAAGATTAAGTCTGATTTGAGACTTACAGTCTCGTTAGCTTGTTATATGAGTAATGAATACATACATGGATTCTTCCAAAGTTTCCTTAACGTTAGTTAAAAAAAAAAAATCAACACCGAGTACATGGATGTGCGGGCAGAAGATGACACTGTGTAGTCATCCAATTTCATGAACTGTGCTCGGTCAACACACAAGTTCTGGACCTGAGGTAGTGACACCACACACATCAGAGCATGTGTCAAACACTGACTTTACTACAGGTGTGTATGGACGACTATTTTCTCATTACTATTGTATTATTTATGTTCCTATCTCAAGGAAATCTGTGACACAAGTAGCTGAATTTTAGAGTGCTCTTTGACAAATATTCACTATTTTGATATAGGTATTTCAATAAGTCATATATGAATTTATTAGTACTATATATTTAAACTATGATTTATTTTCCTTTACTAAGAGCTTAAAAACAAGTATATAAAATTTTTACTTCCATGAGTTTTATGATTCCCAAAAAGAAAACGTCAGAACACAGCTGAAATGTGACCAGTGGCTGAAGTAGATCGTGTGAGCTTTCATTTTGCTACCTGATAAAGGCTTTTTGTAACTATTTAGCGCTCTTACTTGAATTTCTACTCTAATTACTGATTTTATCTAATAATAGCATATTTTCACCAGACACAGGAAGTCTTACCAGTCAGATTTTTTCATGCTCTATGACACAAATCACATGTCCTCTCAGATCAGAAAATTGCCCTTGGTATCCATCTTTTCTTCTTGCTCCTTGGTTACTTGTATTGTGTAAAGATTTACCAGCTCTGATCCTCCAATTTTGAGAAGGACGTTAAAGAAGTTATACAGAGCATTGCCTAGAGAAATTTTAAACCCAGGGCAAAAAGCCCAATTCTATTTGCTAGTCCTGCCCTTCATGAAACAGATACAGATAATAAATAAGCATAGATTCGAGTGTCAGGGAGAATTTACCCTGAATCTGCTCTCCTTGTATATCATAGCATTGCTTAGATCCCTTCTCTCTGTTGTGTGCTGGGTCTCTTTCTTCTAATTTAGGGACCTTAGTGAAAAACAGTATTCATGGATTCCGTGGTTATTTGCCTATCAAGACAATGTCAGAGAAACATAGATATAAAACTTTTTTTTCTAATGAAATGATGTTTGATAAAAGTGCCAAGTAGTTCTTTGGGTACAGTTCAGAAGCCTTTCATTCAGCTTTACATGTCTCCACTTAGTAATCCTAAGACAAAAAAATTCACTAAATGCAAAGAGCTCTCTCCATGGTTTTCCAGCATTTTTTATCTAATTATTTTTTTTTAAATCAAAACTTCATTCTTTTTTTTTTTTTGAGACATAGCCTCAAGCTATCCCCCTGGGTAGGGTGCCATGGCATCACAGCTCATAGCAACCTCCAACTCCTGGGCTCAAGCGAGTCTCCTGCCTCCACCTCCCAAGTAGCTGGGACCACAGGCGACGGCCACAACGCCCGGCCATTTTTTGGTTGCAGCCATCATTGTTGTTTGGCGGGCCCGGGCTGGGGATTTGAACCTGCCACCTTAGGTGTACGTGGCTGGTGCCTTAGCCGATTGAGCCACAGGCGCCGAGCCAAAAACCCCATTTTTAACTTAA
>CAUYQV010027577.1:0-22326 GCA_963574575.1 Galagoides demidoff | reverse complement strand
CGCCTGTGGTCCCAGCTACTTGGGAGGCGGAGGCAGGAGACTCGCTTGAGCCCAGGAGTTGGAGGTTGCTGTGAGCTGTGATGCCATGGCACTCTACCCAGGGGGATAGCTTGAGGCTCTGTCTCAAAAAAAAAAAAAAGGCTACAGGAAAAAAGTGTAGGGTAATCTGGATGCAGGAAGAACACCTGACAGAACTCAGTACCCACTTGTGATTAAAATTCATAAACTGGAACTAAAAGGGAATTGTCTTAGTCTGATAAATTGTTAACTATCAAAAATTAAAATAAACTTCAAACTTAATGGAAAACACTGCATGCTTTTCTGTGAAAGTCAGAAATAAGATGAAGCTGTTCAGCCACCACTGTTTCTTTTCAATACTGTACTAGACATCCCACAATACAGTAAGGCAACAAAAATAAACAAGAACTATAAAGATTGCAAAGAAAGAAACCGCTGACATCCTCATACAATATAACCACTCCCCCCCAATCCAAGAAATTCCACAAACTGTCAAAACTAATGAGAACGTTCACGACCTACTGAGGAAAAATTCACAGGATTCTACAGTAACTAACTACAGTAAACTAACAACAATCAGGAAATGTATAGCCAGGCTTCCTCAAGTTCACTGATTGTGGTGGCACATACCAGAAGGCTGAGGTAGGACGCAACCTGAGTCCTGGAGTTGGAGGGTACAGTGAGCTATGATGACATCACTGCACTCTAACCTGGGTGACAGAGCTAGGTCCTGCCTCTAAAGAAACAAACCAAACAAACAAAAAAGAAAATGCAGTAAAATTTATGGTTAAAATGGTTTATTGAAAACAAGCTGTTTATATCCATTCTCTCCTGCAATCCCATTAAATATGACTGGAAACAAAGCCACAGAGAAAGAAAAAAATGAAATAAGAGCTTGGGCAGCAAAGGAGACACATTAACAGAAATACGGACAATGCGAAACAAATGTGTAAGTGGTAGGGACTTAGCACAGAGGAGAAAATGGAAACCTATATGCCTTCGGAGAGAAAGAGTGACAAGAAATAAGGTGAGTTATATGGAAGGACCTCAACAAGACCCAGGAAGGCTCACAGGCACAAAGGCAGGTGGAAAAGGAGGCTTAAACAGGAGGTGGGAAGAGAGCTCCCTAGATGCCGCTCTACCCTTGGCAGCCAAGTGACTGCCTCATTCCAGTGGGAGAAACCAGCAGCTTGGTTCTCAAGGACAAGTCCAGAGCTCCTGGACTCAAGGACATTTAGAGGACAGGTGGCAAGTCATACTGAAAAATAGAGCGATGAGACAAATGTTTACATCCTATCCTACAGATTAAGATAGGACCTGCTTCCTTTTTAGAAAGGTACTGGAGGGTGTGCTCCAATAAAACAAAGGAGAAAACCAAGAAAGAGGAAGATAAGAGACCCAAGAAATGACCAAAAAGCAGAAGAGAATCACAGGCGTGTAATAGATTGATGGTGAGGAAGTTCTCAACATAACAACTCTCCATCAAACGTGGAGAGCAACAGACCAGAGCAAACAGATTCTTGCACTGAAATGAAAAAAAAAAAAAAAAACAGACCCAACAGATGACTTCATGGGTTGGGAATATATGAGTAAGTTTTTAAAGGAGTGGTTCTCAACCTCCTAATGCCATGACCCTTTAATACAGCTCCTCGTGTTGTGGTGACTCCCAACCATAAAATTATTTTCATTGCTACTTCATAACTGTAATTTTGCTACTGTTATGAATCATAATGTAAATATCTGATATGCAGGATGTATTTAGGCAACCCCTGTGAAAGGATCATTCCACCCCCAAAGGGGTTACAACACACAGGTTAAGAATAGCTGTTTTAAAGGTCTAGTGAAGAGTCGTGAAACAAGGAACAGAGAAAACCAAGCAAATAAAAAAGAAATGCTTTTGTTTTTGTTCTGCCAAAAAAGCAGAAACCAACAAGTAGCTTGGCTATGATTTACACAAGCATAATAACATAAACAACCAGGTATCATAGTGTCACCACTTTGGGAGACGAGGAAAGGAGATGTGCGGGGGAGGGGAGGTGTAGACTGATGAGAGGACAGCCCAACTCTAATCTCCATAATATGAAGTTCAAAAGACAACGTGTAGATTGGCAGTAGGATGATGGACACAACAGTATATTACTTAGAATAACAGGGATAGAACCCCAGTAGTAAATGTGTTGGCCTTTGAAAAGGATTTGGGGGTAGAATATGGTTGGAGAATGTGCAATAGAATTTTAAAATTCTATTAGTTTGATGAAAATAAACATCAAATTTAAAAGGGAAAAAATATAAAGTGTGCCATTTACAACAGCAACAAAACTATAGGTGAGCACTGAGTAATTGTCATTAAAGAGTATAGGACTTGTACAATTATCAAACTGTACTGAGATACATTAAAAAAGATCTATATAAATGGGCAGATAACAACTTGTTTTCAAATGAGAGGCTCAATATTAACCAAGAAGACTTTTCTTCCCAAGTTAATCTCAAAACATAGCACCACTTTCAACAAAATAGCAACAAAGTCATTGGCGGAACTCAAAGAGCTGATTCTAGAATTCACAGAAAACAGTGAAGGGCCAAGCCCATCTGAGATAATTTTGAAAAAGAACAGGGACTTGTTCCATCTGACAGTAAGAGTCCTTATAAAGTTACAATAACTAAAATAGGGAACAGATGAAACAGAAGAAATCGCCCAGAGAAACAGACCACACATTTACAAAAACATACGACAAAGGTGGCCATCAGATCATTGAGCAGAAGATAAAGTTTTTTAAAAATAAATAATAATGAGATGACAGTCTACTCAATCAGAGAAAGAGCACCCATGAGCTCCTGCCTGCTAGCAAGCAATAAAAGGAAATTACAGATGGAAATACAACTGTCAAACACAAAAGTTTAACACTTAGAAAACCAGTTAGACTGTCTATGAGCTTGTGTAAGAAAAGATTTCTTAAATAAGACATAAAAAGCAAAATCCATGACATAATTGATTAATATGTTTGACTAGATGACAATGAAAACTTGTGCATGACAAATATGTGATTAAAAAATGAAAAGACAAAAGAGTGATTACAAGACAGCATGAGAGGAAAATGAGCAGAGTACACGCACAGGAAACTCACAAGAGAGGAAATCCAATCGGTAAATAAACACGAAAACACGGGCAACCTCACTAGCAAGGAGGAAATGCAAATGAGAGTTAATCCAAGGTGCAGTATTTCACACCCTTAGGTGGCAAAAACAAGAAGTCGGATGTGTTGGCAAGGCCAGTGGAAACTCAGATACTCAGCGGGTGGCGGTGTGTCTTTGCAAAACCTCTGTGAAAAACACTGAATTTGGCACTATTTTATCAAAGTCCAGTTGTACATTCTCAGACCCAGTTATTCTCTTCCTAGATATACAAAGGAGCACGCATACAAGTATACAAGGAGTCAGGCACAAAGATAAACACTGCAACACTGCCTTGGGTCCACCAGCAGGGACAAATGTGGAATATGTGCGTGCCAGAACACGCGACAGCAGTTAAAACAAACAAGGTCAACATGAACAAGCCTCAAAATCATAATGTGTGAGGAGAGCAAGCTGGAAAAGGGTAATATAGTGTGGACATTTCATGTAAAGTTTCACAACATCACTGAAGAGTATATTTAGGATATAGAGATGTTAATAAAAATTTAAAACATGCTCATGGAAAATACATAGCAATCACACAAAGCAGTGGTGACCTCTGGGGAAAAGAGAAGGGGGGAAAGGGAATAGAATTGGAGGAACTCACGGGAGTTTTCAACACCAAGTAATGGGTTATTTCTGACTGACATTTGGCAAATGTTAATACTTGTCCAATGCAGAAATGGTGATAAGCACATGAAAAATACTCACTACCATCAACTTTCAGGAAAATACGAGATAAAAGCAACAATGGGAACCTACTTCATACTCACTAGAATGGCTGAAATTAAAAAAAAAAATGTTGGCGAGGAGGCAGAACAATTGGAAGCTCACACATTGCTGTGAGTGATGAGCAAACTGAAGCAATCATTTTGGAAAATCGTTTTGCATGTCTTATAAAGTTCACATGCACTTACCATATGATCCAGCAATTTCACTCGTAGGTATTTTATGACAGAGAAATGACAATACAACCGAAAGACTTGTATACAAATGTTCATAGCAAACTTATTCAGAAGAAATCAAAAATGGAAACACTCCAAGCATCCGTCACCTGACAAATGGATGAGAAAACTTCAGTAAGTTCAACTAATGAAACTCTGCTCACAATTAGGAGTGAGCCACCGGGACACCAGCCTGGATAAATCTTACACAGCTTCACACCATTGAGTACTTTGGTTTCTCTCTGTTTCAGTTTTCCCCCATTCTCTTGCCCATTCGATGAACCTCGAGTATCTCTGCAATAAATTCCACTTTGCTCATTACATCAGCCAGAATCAATTTCCAGTGTTTACAACCGAGGAACTCTGTATGTCACAACCCCAATCAGCTCAAGGTAGGTGAAACCCACAGCGCAGCTCTGGATTGTAGACAAATGTCCCTGGGTGTGTCAGCCACCCAGCCAACTTCTCAAGATCTTGACTTCCCCACCTCATTCCCCCAGGGCTGCTGGAAGACAAAATGAAAGAGAACCGTCCCTTATTGAGTGATGTGCCAAGAGCTTGGGCACATTGTAGTTTAGTCCTTACAATAGCCTGGTAAAGTAGGGATTATCCCAATTTACCTATGAGGGCACTGAAGCTGAGGAAGACATATTTTCCCAAGGTTGCAGAGCTCCTGAGTGACGGAGCCAGACAGAACTCCAGCCAAATCTGTCTAAGTTTAAAAGCCTAGCTCTTGTCACCTCATCATACAAGGCGTCATACTGCCTTGCCTCAAGAAAATAATCAGTCAACGAGATGTCAAATTAGAAATCAGAGTCAAGAGTGGATGTTGGCTGCACCTGCAGGATTGTGAGGTGGGGAGGTCAGCTGTGTACAGTGTGGGGGTGGGGCACCCACCTGGGCAAGAGTGACTGCCCAGGATGGTGGGCAGAGGGCAGAGGTGAGGAGCAGCCACACAGCCTGAGAAACAGCGTGGAAAACATCCCCACTCCAGGGGAGTGCAAGTGAATCCTTTCTGCTTTGAAAAGAATAAAATGTTCCTGTCCCCATAGCAACAGAGCATGCTTGCTGCTGCCCATACCTGTGACCGGGTTACTCACGTTTTTTGGCAGTGTGCTACTCCAGTCCAAAGCTGTTAGCTAATCAGCCTAGAATGTGCATGACAGCACTGATCGTATCTGGGGAGATAAGCAGGGTCTACAAGTGTCCTCGGAGACTCTGCGCCAGAAGTGTTTCTCCTTTGTTTTCACACTGCATTCCTGATCCCTGTCACGGTCCCTATCACCTGAACTACTGTAAGGAAGCTGGGCCTTTTCTGGGCTCTCTCAATAGGTAGAGGGAACAGAACAGAGTTGGAGTTAGAAGCAAAGGTAGGGAAAGGAATTGAAGGTGACATGAAAAGGGAATACAGTGGGCTTGCAGAGCTGATAAAACCAACACAAACTACAGGGAGGTACAAAATGCTGACTTTAGACCAAATCCCATTAATAAATCTTGAAAGGTGGCAGGTGAAAGAAATGATCCTGGCAGACCCTGCTGTGGGTCAGGTACGATCCCAGACTGACTCAGGTTTAGTCACACATTTCTAGAGAGGAGGAAGAGGAGTCTCAGAGGAGGCACCACAGAACCACTAGCTAATGTGAACAGTTAGTTGAAAACTCAGGAGAGGGCTGAGGTGGGGGCAGGGAGAGCTGTGTCACCACGCCAAAGTGACTCCAGTGTCCCCTCCAAACAGCAGAGGCCCAGATGCTGCTGCAAGGACCCTGCCAGTCCTACCTTGGAAGCCCTGCTTGCCTCTCCAGCTACTGAGTGACCCTACCAATCTAACAGGGGACTATCATGGGCACCGGCAGGGATTGTTAAAGGCCTGGGCAAACCTACAGTTCCCACTCGGTTTCTCAGGAGTTGGTAAAGCTCTGGTGTGCATGGGGGAAACCCAGAGCAAAAATCCAACAGATAAGGAGAGTCAATGCAAGGAGGACTCCCGGATTCCGGGCATCATAAAAGGTGTTTCTTACACAGGAGTGTGGTGTGTGCTTATCCCAGGGTGCTGACAAGTTTGTAATCTCCTGGGATGCAGGGAGCCAGGTTCTCTGGGTGTCTGCCTTGCCCACAGCACCCAGAAGACATGCTTGATGCTGGAGAAAGTCAGTGAAGTTCCACTGGATAGCTGTTGAATGAAAGAGGGAGGGAAGGGGCAGGAGGAGGAGCAGGAGGAAAGATTTCTGAACAGTTTCTTCAAGTTTACAAGCCTTCATCATCATGCAGGGCTGAGGCAGCAAGCCTCAAAGTCCCAGAATACACCCTGTGCGTTACCACTGAACTCTGCAAAGAAGACCACGAAGGGGTAGAGGTGGGAATATAACATTTCTGACCTCTTTATCACAGAGCAGGGGGAGCAGTGCTGAATTCTAAGGTCCTTCTCAGTTTTAAAAATCTATAGGTCTCTCTAAGGATCCCCTGGGAAGAAAGTAACTGGAAATAAAGAGACTCATCACTCTGTTCAGTGACATATCTGGGAGGGAGGGACGGCGTAGGCAGGAGGGCCGCTGGAGCCTCCCATGCTTGCTTCAACCAGGGCAGACCCACTGCTCCTCAAATGTACACTGGGACACTGCATAATTTCAATATGTGAAAAAGAAAAAAAAAGTGCTTTTCCTGCTTTTGAAAACAAATGGATGATTAAATAAGTGAGTTGGCACAGCCACGGCTGTCAGGGGTACCAATGAGCTGGGCTGTGGGTGCCCCCAGGAGGGATGGAGGGGGGTTCCAGACACCAGGCAGCCCAATTGTCATCCTTATCAGCTACAACATTCCTGTACTCTGAGCCCCTTGACTGAGGCAGTGAGGGGTCCAGGAAAAGGTGGCCTAAGCCTCCTAATATGACGTTCTTTGGCCAGTGTCTGACTCTCATTAAACCCGTGCAGGCCCGGGCAGGAGGGGCGGCTCCATGAGGCACTAATTGCCCGGTATCTTTTTACAAGGCGCAGCCCTGAGCTCTGAATGGAATCAAGGTAAATCCTCACGTGGCCTAGTGTCTTAACAGGGAAATAAATCACCCCTAATTACACAGGGCAAGTTGCCTCCCTGTTGTATTTCTGGAGCGGTTGCTTCCCATGCCAGAAGGGAAGGGTGAGCATGCAATGTGGACACAAAACCCAGGGAAGGGAGGTCAAGTTCACAGGTCCTATTTCAGAGCAGGGAAAGGCTGGGAAGAGGGGGCGGGCTCAAAGTGAACCCATAGCTTCTCTGAGACTATCAGGATTAGAAAAGAGAATTAGTGAAGAGTTCCCACGCCTTGCCTTTCCTAATCCAGCCACCCAGAGAGCAAACTGAGATAAAGAGAAAATAGAAGAAAAAAAAGTAGATGAGGTTTGGATGAGTTGGGGACCTTTTCAGTCTGATCCTCCAGCACAAGAGATGAGCCCATGCAAATTCTGGCAGCCAGTGCAGAAAGAGAAATGTGCTTGGCCACATGGTCCTTGGCCTCCTTCAGACAAAATAAGCCACCTGCACTGCACAGGAGATACACAATCAGTCATTCCTGCCCTAACACTGGAAGAAATACCTCCAAAGGGCCCACAGAAAGACATACAGTAAAAAACAATGCCTTTTTCTTTGAGACAGAGTCTCAGTCTGTTGGCTAGAAGGCTATGGCATCATCATAGCTCACAGCAACCTCAGACTCCTGGGCTCAAGTGATCTTCCTGCCTCCAGCCCCTCTCCAACAGCTGAGACTAAAGATGCCTGCCACAGTGACCAGCTAATTTTTCTATTTTAGTAGAGACAGAGTCTTGATCTTACTCAGGCTGGTCTTGAGCTGCTGAGCTCAAAGCAATCCACCTGCCTCAGCTTCCCAGAGTGCTAAGATTACAGGTATGAGTCACTCGCCTGGACTTTAAAGATCTATGAAACTATGAGTTTCATAGGGCTGTTTATTTTGGTTTGAATGAAGTCTTTAAGAAGCCCTCTCTGGGTATCAGTTTCTGGCTGTAGCTTCTACAGCCCAGCTGTCAGTGAAGGCCCCACTCATAGGATAAATAAAAATAAGAAACAAACTACCAACTTGGGGAGAAAGATAAAGAGGGGAGGAGGGCTTTGTGTAAATAATTAACTCATCTGTTATACCAGGGACCTGATAGACAGTGGTAAAGTTAATAAGCTGAGAAACAATATACAAGCATTTTATTTTAAATTCTAGTATTTTATTTAAATTCCTAGTGGAGAACTAAGAAAAAAAATACCCTTTGAAGTGTGGCTGTAAAGGGAAGGGGCAAGAGGGCTAGGGATATTAGTGTGTTGTTTTGTATTCTAAGCCCTTTAGTAGCATTTGATTTTTGGTTTTAACCATGGGCATGTTATCACTTTTGCTTAAAACAAAAACAAAGGCTTTCAAATTTATAGCACAGAAATGAAGAATGAACACACACCAGAATGCCATGCAAATGAGAGTATGTTTTTACAGGGATAACCTTGAGTTTGCTCTGATTTATACGCAACAGTAAATCTCTTGCAAACTTCAGAATTATTAAGAGCAGATCTCTACAACACACCTCACAGCCAGCAGAGATACGGGCACACTACACCATCACAACTGAGAACCTCCCATCTAAGCGGTCCCTTAAAATCCCACATGAGGGCCATGAGGCAGCTTTTCCATACTTGAATCTTCTAGAAAACCCCCAAACAAGCTAACTTCATGGAAATTCAGTGTGCCTGAGAATCTGGGTGCACTGTCAAACTCAATCATGCTAGTCCTCTCTGCAACTGACTGACTCTTGCCTTTAAGGCCTAGGGAGGGTGAAAACTCAAAGTTATACCATGACAGAATCAGCCACTTTCCCCAGATGCCAAGAAATGACATCTTCATCTATGATAGCAATTTATCCTATGGCATGAAATCACTGAAGCCAGTTAGTGTCCTCAATTTTTAGATGAGGATCTGAAATGCCCAGATTTGAAGTGACCCCCCAAGTCTCAAAACTATGCTGTGGTAACCTCAAAACTCAACCCCCCCTAATTCCAATCCGGCATCCTTTCTGCCACACCAGCCTGTATTCTAGAACACAAGTTGAAAGGCGACTGGAAAGAGGGACTCCACATGTGGACCAAGCCAAGTCAAACAAGGTCTCTTGCGCGGGACTTCTCAGAGGCAATGCTGGAGCACTCCCTCAGCTCAAGTCCTCTCTCCACCTTCCTTCACCACCTCTGATGGCCACAACTGGCCAGCTTTCTTTTTTCCTTGGAGCAGAAAGAGCCTAGCTGTTTTCCCTGATTTTATTGCCACTGCCAGCTTCCATCCATTCACCACCCAGGAGTCAGAGTGAGCCTTCCAAAAAGATCCATCAAAAATATACTGCAATACTCAAACCCAAAGACACAGAAAACAAAGGGGTGGTCTCAGGGGCGAGGAGGCTGGGGAATGACTGCCTAACAGGGAAGTGGTCTTCTTTAGGGGGTGATGAAAAGGCTCTGGAACTAGACAGAGGTAATGGTGGCATGACACAGGGAGCATAACTAAATGCCAATGAGTTGCAAACTTTACGTAGTTAATTTTATGGTATGCAGATTTTTATCTCAATAAAAACTCCATCGTGGCAAAGCCCAACTCAAACCTCTCCAATGAACACCACCTTCCTCAGAGTTAAAATCTCATGTCTACAGTGGCCTGAAAGGTCTCCCACCCCCACCTCCACCAATTCCAGACACAGTGGCCTCCTCCTCCTCAAGCAGACTGAGAAGGACTGAAGCCAATGGAGACTATCTGCCTCGTTGTCCCTGCATTAGTACCCTGCCCTCCCCCAAACACTCTCTCTTCACATGTCAACAAGGATGCTCCTCATTTCATTCAGGTCTGTCGTCATATGTTACCAACTAAGACCCTCCCTGTTGAACCCGCCTAAAATATCACCTCCTGCCACTCTCTGCTCTGTGAAAGGAAAATAGTGTACCACTCGCCTAATATTCCATCCCAGAGTTACTTGGTTTTCAGTAGTCTGCTTTCCCAGTATAATCTCAACAGTGAGGGCAAGACTTGTCAAAAAGGCCCAAAACCTGAAATACAGCCTGAAAACACACTAGGTAATCAATAAAAATGTCTTGAATGAATGAATGTCCCTACAAATGTACATTTGTTCGGGGGTCAAAGTTATTTGTCCAAGGATCACTTTTTCCCCCCAAAGGGGCTTCCTGACAGGCAGATTGACTTTGACAAATGCTCACAGTATTAGTTTCTCATGTCTGCTTTAAGAAATAGCCATGAACCTTTTGGCTTAAGACAACCCGTATTTTTTTTTCCTTACAATTTTGAGGCCAGAAGTCCAAATTCAGTTTCACTAAGTCAAAATCAAGGTGTCAGCAGGGCCATGGTCCCTTGGCAGCTCTTGGGGAAAATCATTCCTTGCCTTTTCAGATTCTCTGGTGGCTGCCAACATTTCATGGCTTGTGGGTGCCTCACTCTACCCTGTCCCCATCATCACATTGGGTTCTCTTCTGTGTGTGTGTCAAATCTCCCTTGGCCTCTCTTATAAAGACAGTTGTGGCTGCAATTAGGATCCACCCAGATAATCCAGGATCATCTCCTAATCTCAAAACATATCTTTCTATGCAAGGAAACACTTGTGGGGATTAGGACCCGAATATTCTTGGTGGCCATTCTTTAGTCTCCCCTACTAGCTAAATGTGCCACTGCGTGTGTCTGGGCTGTGGGGAAGGAAGGGTTCAGGAGACAGTGCTCTTGTCCTAACTCTACATGACCCTGGGCAAGGCCACACCCCCCCATACCCCCATTATCTCTCCTTTATAAGGAAGCTGTCACTTTTAAGATTCCATTCTTATCTAATATTCTGAGTCTTTGTATGATGCTTTTAAAAAGGTTGAAGGACTTCCCCAGGGCTTAAAGAAGAATCAAAGTCGGGAGCTTCAATGGAAAGAGGTGCTTTCCTCCCCCCACCTGCAATCCTAGAAGTGGTTGCCATGGGAGAAAAAAAATCAAAAGGTAAAAAAGCAAACACCCATAATCCCACTGTTAGTATTTCACTGATTTTCTTCTTAAACAATATAGATAACGTTAAGCTGGTTCAATTGGTATCCCATTTTTCGCTATTATATATCTTACCACGTTATTAAAACCTCTTCATTTTAATCCTATACTGTTTTTTAGCCACTCCCCTGAATAGATGTAGATCAGTGCTCTCTTAGAGAAAGGTGCATCAAGGTCCCTTCCTGGCACAGGAAGCAAAGAAGCAGGAACATCCTTAACCTGTGGCCTAAGGGATCCTTATCCCTAGTAAATGTGGGATAACTCTTTGCTGTCCATCCCTCTTCCAAGGCATATACCAGTATGTACATATAACCAATAAAGCCTAGGGTCTGACCTAACGCAAAGACCCAAATATCACCAGTTTGCAGTCCACTAACATGCAGGCAGCTCAGCAGCAGTGCCCTGCATGTACCCACTTAGCAGAAAGAACAACACCTGGCATCTCCCTGAATGCACCGCTGGGTCATTCCTGAAGGACACAGGCTCAGCTGCCAGATGTCAGCAACCTCAAGTTCATAGCATCAACACAAGAGTTGAAAGAGTGTAGGTCTTACAGGTGTAAAGGCCAGAGCTTGAGGTCCCCTCCATGGCCTCCCAGCCCTTGAGGAAGCCAAAGGAGCCCTGTAGGTCTCTAAATTAGTGGTGATAAAAATCTGCCTTGCTGGGTCTTACCAGAATTTGATAATGTAGCAAGAGGAAAGACTCTGTAAGTGCCATTCAGGCAGAGTGAGAAATGGTTTTCCATCACATCTTTTTTTTTTTTTTTTTTTTTGAGACGGAGCCTCAAGCTATCCTCCTGGGTAGAGTGCTATGGCATCACAGCTCATAGCAACCTCCAACTCCTGAGCTCAAGCGAGTCTCCTGCCTCCGCCTCCCAAGTAGCTGGGACCACAGGCACCCTCCACAACGCCCGGCCATTTTTTAGTTGTAGCCATCATTGTTGTTTGGCGGGCCGGGCTGGGGATTCGAACCTGCCACCTTAGGTGTATGTGGCTGGCGCCTTAGCCGATTGAGCCACAGGCGCTGAGCCCGTCACATCTTTTAATGACCTTTTCACTGTCCTACTCCTTCATTTCAGCTTCTGTCAACTGCAATATGACTTCCACCCCTCACCACTCAACCGATCCTATCCTATCCTCCAAGCTTACCTGGTCGCCACATACAACCTTCTCATGCTATGACTCACAGCAGGGGCTCTGATCTGGGCCAGACTGCTGGTTCAAGTCTCAGATGTACTTTCTGACTCTATGGCTTTGGGCAAACTGTTTAATATTCCTGTGTCTCTGTTTCCTCATCCACTGACAGCAATAACAGTACCTTTCTTAAAGGACTTCTGTGAAGGCAGAATGTCCCAACACATTCCTAAGGTCTAAGGAACTTAGAATTACACTTGGCACATAAGAAGCTGTTTATACATATTAGTATTTCCTGCTATTACTGTAATATACATCCAAAAATTGCATAAAATATCAATGTGCCCGTGGCTCAATGTGCCCGTGGAGCTGCCAGCTCCATATGCCAGAGGTAGCAAGCAGGTTCAAACCCAGCCCCGGCCAAAAACTGCAAAAAAAAAAAAAAAAAAAAATCAATGTGCATCATAATAAATAATTATAAAGTAAACTCCATGAAGCTTCCTTCTGGTTCCTTTTTTGTCTGGATCTTCTTTATTTATATCCTATTTTTCTAGATATCATTTCCCTGTTTTTCCTAATAGTTTTATCACTGACATATATATCCCAAAACAGAGAACTCTAATTTTACAGTTTTCTTCCCTTTAAACCCCTATGTCACGATGAAATTTTACATGTTTTTAAAACTTTGCATTCATTCAACCCTACTGGAGTTTTTGAGTTTTGTTTCCTTCATTTTCATTTCCTTCAAACCTTCTGGAGTTGTCAGAGTCTTCAATATGCAGCCCAAAGGACACCCAACACCTGTGGACCCTATAGTGGAGTCCAAAATGAAACAGAAACATAAACCTTCTGTTTTTAAGACTGATCTATGTGGTTGCATATATCTCAAATTCCTTTGTGGTTTCCTTATTTTTTCCTCTTTCCTGAATGGTATCCCATCATTTGAGCAGAGTACAATTTATTTCTCCATTATGCTGCTGAGGGATGACTGGGGTGTCTCCATTTTGTTGCTGTTCTGAACTACGCTGCTGTGAAGATTATTCTAAGTCAAGTTTACAGGGGTAGAATTTATAGATAATAAAATTCATCCTTTGAAGGTCCAGTTCAATGACACTGACAAGGGTACGACCATGCACCAGGACTCTCAGCGATTCTTGACACCTCTGACCTTGTGCTCCCTCTCGTATACACAACACAAACCTCTGCCCATCCCTTCCTCTTCTCTGATGGATGAGGTTCTGCAAAGTCCCTTCCTACTTCCCCTCCTGCTCCTCCTTGGTCCTCATCCTGGCTCTGTCCCTTACAGGCATGTTCCCTGAGGTTCCATATCTAGCCTGCTTTCTCCCCTATGGCACCCTCTGGCCAGCTTCCTCCTCTGGTCCCACAGCATCCCCACATATCACACCCAAGTTTGCACCAGGGGCCTGACTTGTCTGATAATCCACATTCAATCTGAGAATCACAGACCATTGACAGCTCAAATTCAGTTATGTCCCAAACCAAATTCTATTTGCCCCAACTGTTCCCTATATGATACGCCCTAAGAGTTCAACCCAAAATCAAATCTTTGACTTTTCTATGTACCAAATTCCAATAGTCAACCACTTCCACAGTCATATCTATTCAACTGCCAAAATCTCTCCAAGTTTTCTCTTTCCCCACTAGTGTCCCCAGTCCTCCAAATACCTCTCCTTGTCTCTTTGCCAGGAGAGTCTTCCCTGCTTATAACATTTGAAGGCCCCAACCTGGCATGCAAAATACAAAGTCCGTCAGGGATTTTCCACATTGTGGTGAACCAACAAGCAATCTGTTGATTTTGCCTACCTACCCACTCAAGTTCCCTTCTTCCTGAACAGCTCCCAATTTTTCCTGGGAGAGCAACACCTCTCCATTCCCAAGCATGGACAACACTACCTACCCCTCAGACCCAACCAGTGAGCACATTATGTCCCCTGGTCACAGTGCCTGGTTCCCAAAGGCCACTCAATTCCATGGGACTTACCTAATCTCAGGGAAAAAAATGCAGCTCTCTTTTGCTGATGGCCTCACAGCAGGGAGGACAGCCTCAAACCTTCTAGAGTTGTCAGAGTCTTCAATATGCAGCCCAAAGGACACCCAACACCTGTGGACCCTATAGTGGAGTCCAAAACATTCTCTTCTTTGCTTAAGCGGTAGTGACCTGGGGATTCTAAGGCTGCAGTAGAAGGCAGCCCATCAGAGGCTACATTTCCTTCCTTCCTCATCATTTCCTCCCACCCCCATCCTACTTTACCCTACTTCAGCCACACCAGACATTTCCTAAATCAAAAACAAAACAATTACCCACAAAAACTAATCAAGCAGGTTGCCTTAATTCCCAAGCATGCCTTTGATGCCTCTGTGCCTTTGCCCTTGCTAATTCTGGGCCTGGGTACCTCCTTTCTCTGGCCTCTGGGAATCCTCCTCCCCTCTGGGAGGCCTCCTCTCTGAGCCCCCACAACATTCTGAAAACTTTACTACAGTTACCTGCTTTCAACTGGCCTTCCTCAGCAGAGCTGCAAGCCAGGATGGCAGAGGTCAGGGCACAGTCACCCTTGCATCTGCATCTTACCCAGGCAGTGACTTCACAGATACTTTCTTAAAGGAATGGGTGGGAGGTGGCAGAGCATAAGAGAGACGACCCTTCTATCTGGGGCTGCTCAGAGCTCTGCCTGGTGTAGGTCTTACACATGGCCATTTTCCCAGGAATGAGGAGAGGACCTGGGGTGCACAGCTCACCTCCAAAAAACAAGGCAGCTAGAATATGCCAGGTTCCTATATCAGGTGAAGCTTGTGGGGTAGTGGCTTTGTGGGACACAGTGCATGTGCGAACTTGTGGCCTCCTCCAGCTCCGTGTGCACCCTTCCAGGATGCTGTGTTTTCATGTTTTTATAAACCCATGATTTCAGAACTGTAAAAAGCCATTGGGCTCCGTGGCTTTTTTTTTTTTTTAATCTATAGGCAGACACACACTTGGCAATCTCTGCCCTCACTCTAGCTCAGGGATGGGGGGGTATATGTTGGGGCTTATTTCCTTTTGCCCAACAGACCCTGGGGTGCCCCCAAGTCCCATGTGGGGATGCCCCCATCTGCCTTTTATCACCCCTCCCTTCTCCCCTGAACCCTCCAGCAGCCAGAGCAGGTGGAAGGAAGACCCAGCTGAGGGGATAGGGACATGATTGAAGTATAAGTAGGGGCAGCTACCTGGACTAACCCCAGGGCTAGTCCAGCCAAGGAAGGCAGGAGAGGGCTCCTCAACTGATGCCAAAAGGTGCTTCTAACGACAACTCTCTCCACTCAGCCCTGGGCAGGCGGGACTGCCCTTGGCCCTCTTCATGCTGCCCTGTAGTGATTCCTTTTACCCAGATATTGACTCTGAATTCATGGCACAGAACGAATATAACAGGAAGAACTGGGTGATGGGGTAGTGCAGGCTCCAAGCAGGAAAAAAGGCTTTGCTTCCCAAGGTGGGCCAGGCCTTGCTGCCCCCAGTGGCCACAATGGCAGAAAAAGAATATACAGTGGGCTTATATCTTACAGTAGATATAAAAGGAGGTAGAGGGCTGGCTCAGGGCTGTGGGAGCTGCACACGTGTCCCAGCCAGGCATGCCCTTCCTTCTGAGCACAGCTAATCAAAATAGAATAGCTGATGGGCAGAGCTGTGGCCTTGGAGGTAGATGGCGACATGATGCTCACCACCCCACTAACTAGTGCCGGGACCTCTCCGAGCCCAGCTTCCTCCTCCATGTGAACTAGGCCTGGTGGCTTGGATGATGTATTTCAGAGGCCATGTCCAGCAATGCACCTGTGAATTATTACAAGACACCCATCTAGCCCCTCCCACTACCACACTCCTGTTTGGCAGCCAACCGTGCTGGCTTCCTCAGATCCCTAGAAAGCTCAGGATGCATTTCTAGGAGCCCCCTGCTAGGTTTCCAAACACTGAAGTAGGCAGATGTGCCTGCTGCAGGGTGCTGCCAGAGATGGCAGGGACTTTCTGGCCAATGAAAAGTTTACACATGGTCAGGGTGTTAAGTGATCTGCTAGAGGCATCTTTCCACTGCTTTGGGGTGATATGGGGACTGCACCCTGCACTGAGGAATGAATTATGTTTCTTAACTTAAGAAAGTGAGGAATGAATTGTTTCTTAACTTCTCCTCCAATGGAGACACCCAATACAATAGATGGAGACACTCAGTACAACAGGACAATAGGAATAGGACCCAACCCAAGCGGGGCATAGCCAGTTACAACACTGCAAATGTGTCTACACACACACCATGCTTCATTTTGGAAATGAAGTTGAATCCGTATGACTTTTGCAAGGTTAGTCATCCCAGGTGCACCACCTAAGGGTGCCCATTCTTAGGCCCAGTCTTCCTTCACAAAGCTCAACTCTCATCAACCTGACATACCCCAAACTTAACAGCAAGATTAGTCAACATCCTTCCAAACTCTCTGAAACCTGTGTTGGCCTCCATTTCCCACCTAAAGGCATATGATGCAGACAGCGAAGATTGCTCTTCCTCCCTCCTCCTGGGTCTGAAGAATATTCTCAGCTTCTCAGGCCAGCTCCTGAGCACCTATGCAGGAGACCAGGAATGCAGGGAGAGATAACAATAGAGGAGGCTGAGCTCCACCTAGTCCCCTCCTTGAGTTATAAAGGCTCAGAGGGAAGAAGTGGAAACTTATGGTGCTAAGAACATTTAGCAAGGTTGTTCAGGTTTAACAGATAGTTGAAAGGAACAATATAGGGTTCCTTGCTCCTCTGTTTGTGATTAGTTTTATTAATATTTCTAGTCCAACTTGCACACTTGTGATCAAAAGCTTGTAGCCAGTTACTAAAAAACAAACAAACAAAAAAAAACACCAAATGATCTGTATCTGCCGTCTTGATTTCCTCACCCTCTTCCTCCCTTGGTGAGAGGCATGTGGATTCTCCCGCACAAACTCAGAACTCCACTTCCCGGGGGCCTGTTCTCTGCCCTCGTTCTACTGGTCTCCTTACAGCTTTTGCCTTCACACTGGGAGACTCTCCATCTTCCTCCCTGAGGTCAACCGTCATGCTGCCTTTTTTGCCCGGGAGCTAGCACAAACGTGCAAACATCGAGGATTCCGTCACTTCCAGACTGTGCCACCTACCACTGTGCGGTGACATCTGTTCTCCTCCCTCTGGTATCAGCCCATTTAGATTTTCCTCTGGGCACCACCCTTGCTCCATTCTCAGCCCATGTGGCGAAGATGGTACTGACCCCATCTCCCAACTGTGCCATCTCAGGCTCCACATGACAGCTGCCCAGTGCTGGTCCTGTCCTCTTTTTTTTTTTTTTTTAATTATGGAGTGTTTTTAGACTCTTTCTGAGAAGGATGCTGAGCTGGAAAATGAAACCAATACAGAGAAAAGGAAAGCCTAGAGATGGAGGCTTCGGACCACACCGCCTTTACCTCTTCTATTAGTTATTTACTGGGTGAAACAAATCAGCCCAAAACTTAGTGGCTTAAGATAACAATCATTTATCATCTCAGTGTCTGGGGACCAAGTATCTGGCATGGCTTTCCCAGACCCTGAACCTGAGTTTGCTTCAAGGCTGCAAGTAAGACATGAATGAGGGCTGTAGTCATCTCTGGCATGGGTGGAGAAGAATCTGGCTCCAAGACCATCCAGGCAGCTGTTCGAAGACCTTGCTGGCCATCAAGGTACCTCGTAAGCCTTGCCCAAGACCACTCACAGGTGCAGCTCGCTCAAACAGTCAGGAAAAGGGTGAGAGAATTAACAGGGCACATGCCACAGCATGACACCTATCACTTCTGTAGTCAGGAGCAAGTCACTAAATCCCACTCAAAGGGAAAAAATTACACAGGGAGTGAACACCAGAAAGCAGGGGTCACTGGGGTCACCTCAGAGGCCACCTCACACATCTCTAGAAGGGGTCAAGTTGATAGCTGTGCACCTGTGGGCTTTTCTCTTATGGTGGCCAATAAATCCCTTTGCACCCCCCCTCACACACACACATTTTGTTGTCATGGTTTGCCTTGGGCTGCTGCTACTTAAAACGAGGAATCTGTAGACTTTTCTACAATTCCTCCTCGTTGGAGTCATTGCTGACTCTTATAGACACACCCTTTCATTTGCTGGAGAGAAGCTTTGGTCTCTGACTTCTATCACTTCTCTGGCCATGAGTTTCAGCAAGTGGATAACAGAATCCACTGCCTAAGTCAAGTTCTCAGTTTTCCAACCTCCTTATTCTTTTTTACTCAGATTCCTAACTGGGCTGCATAGTGCCTTGGACCCTGCCCTTTGATTACCTTTGCTGAAGTTTTCCAAGGAGCCTGGGACCAGAAGGGGCCAGCAGAGCCATCTGAGGAACTCCCTCCCCAGGCCTGCGTCTCCCCTCTCCACAGGGACCTCCCAGAAAAGCTAGACCAAATGTCCCAAGCAGCTCTAGATGGGGTACCTGAGTCATCCCAGGACCCATGAAGATTCCAGAAGGGCAGCCCGGTGAAAGGGCCTTTCTTCGGTGGGACTATATAAGACTGATCCGCCAGAATGACCATGGCATGCTGATTTGGGGTGACTCAAATTGTTTATCTAGATAGGGGCCCACACAACCTAGAGGCAGCCCTGCCTCCACCCTACCTCTACCACCATCCCCTTGACCTAGTATTTTAAATCAGAAGATTTAAATTCATCAGATTTGATGAATATCAGAACCAACAGAAGAGTTTTGAAAAAGTAGGGTACCTGGGCCTCACTCCACACCAATTAACTCACTATCTCAATCAACATAAAAATGCCCAGGCCTTATTTTTGTTTTGTTTTGTTTTTGGTGTCTGAGGGTTTTTGTTTTGTTTTTGTTCTAAGTTCTCTAGATAGTTCCAACACCGAAAAGACTTGGTTTAAGTGGATGGCACTTAATCTCTGTTGAAATAAGCTTTCAACTCTTGCTATTCTGCCCTAAATGTAAATTCAGTGGGCATATAATTGAGCATATACTGGACATCGTATTAGGAAATAGTATGTCTTCCCAAACTTCCTTATGTGGGAGTGCTGTGGAGTCCTGCTTCTCAAAGAGGGATCCAGTCACCAGCAGCATCACCGGAGCTTGTTAGAAACGCAGCATCTGGCTAGACGCAATGGCTCATATCTGTAATCCTAGCACTCTGGCAGGCTGAGGCTGGTTGATCACTTGAGCTCAGGAGTTTGAGACCAACCTGAGCAAGCATGAGACCCTGTCTCCAAAATATAGCTGAGGCAAGAGGATCACTTGAGCTCAAAGAGTTTGAGGTTTCTGTGAGCTATGACTCCAGAGTATTCTACTGAAGATGATAAAGTAAGACTCTGTCTCAAAAAAAAAAAAAAACTCCAAAAAACAAAACAAAAAAACGTAGTACCTGCCCTTTACCAAAGCCCTAGGAGATGGGTTTGCATGTTCAAGTTTGAGAAGCATACTCCAAGCCATCCAACAACCCATCACAGTTACCTAGTGGATTTGTTATCCATTCCAAGGTAATTATTTCATTTCTCGGAAGATGGCCTTGCCTCACACTTCACTTGGAAAGACAAGAGCAACCCAACAGGAACTGCTCATCATTGGGCCGCCCAAATCCATTCCACCCATGGCAGTGCCCACCTCTCAGCCTTTCCTCCCTCCATCTCCTGATGACTCTAATTTCATATTTCTAGGCCTTTTCCCAGCTCTCAGACCTACAGCCACAGGCTCAGGAAGAGTCTAACAAGTCTAACAAAGAACTCATACTCCCATTTCCAAAAACAAAACTAAGGCTCGGCGCCTGTGGCTCAATCAGCTAGGGCACCAGCCACGTACACCTAAGGTGGCGGGTTTGAATCCCCAGCCCGGACCTGCCAAACAACAATGATGGCTGCAACCAAAAAAAAAAAAAAAAAATGACCAGGTGTTGTGGGGGGCGCCTGTAGTCCCAGCTACTTGGGAGGCTGAGACAGGAGACTCGCTTGAGCCCAGGAGTTGGAGGTTGCTATGAGCTGTGATGCCATGGCACTCTACCCAGGGGGATAGCTTGAGGCTCTGTCTCAAAAAAAAAAAAAAAACTAAAATTGCTGTCTTTACCCCATTTTAATGAATGGTACCACCCTCCAACCTCTTCCTTGCTCCCCACATCTAGGGTTCACCTTTCACATCCAATCCTACTCATCTCCCATCAGTTCTATCTCTAAAACTCACCCTGATCCATCCACATTTCTCCTTCTCCACTGCTCCCTTGCTGTTCCCAAGGCACCATCACCACTTCCCATGCTAGTACAATGATCTCCTTGTTTTGCTTTTCATAAAATGCAAACCATTGGCTCGGCGCCTGTGGCTCAATCGGCTAGGGTGCCAGCCACGTACACCTAAGGTGGCAGGTTCAAATCCCCAGCCCGGGCCCGCCAAACAACAATGATGGCGGCAAACAAAAAATGGCCAGGCGTTGTGGCAGGCGCCTGTGGTCCCAGCTACTTGGGAGGTGGAGGCAGGAGACTCGCTTGAGCCCAGGAGTTGGAGGTTGCTATGAGCTGTGATGCCACAGCACTCTACCCAAGAGGACAGCTTGAGGCTCCTGTCCCCCCCCCCCAAAAAAGTGCAAACCATTTACCCTGATTCATAAAGTAACTGAGTCTGCCTCTGTCCACTGCATCTTACGCTGCTTTTGCTCCCCCTCTCCAGCCACAATGACCTTCTATCTCTGTGCTGTCCAACGCAGGAGACACTGGACACATGCAGCTATTTGAAATTAAAATTAAATTAATTCAAACTCAAATCAAATGTAAAATTCACCTTCCCAGTTTTTACTGACCACAGTGCAAATGCACCGTTGTCCCATGTGGCTAGTGGCTATTGTGTTAGAGGGTGCAGATACAGAACATCCCGACACTGCAGAAAGTTCTATCAGATACTGCTGCTCTAGCTGTTCTGAGATAAGCAAGTTTGAGCCTGTCTTGCACTGTGGTACTTGCTGTTCCCTCTGCCTGGAGTGCTGCCCCCCTCACCCCCCACCCCCGTGGCCAGCTCCTTCTCATCCAGATCCTCAGAGGGGCCTACCCAAAACACCCATCCTAAAGAGCAACCCAACTCCTCCCAATCACATGAGCCTGTGTAATTCTCCAGGGCATCCAGCACTAGCCCACGCCTTTCTTGTTTATTTGTGTTGTCTGCTTATTGCCCAATTTTACCCACTGTCCCTCCCCATAGTACACGTAGGAGATTTGTCAGTCTTACTCACCACTGTGTTCCAGCTCCTTGCCCCGTACCTGTGGGAGAGGACTGCTCGGTACACTCTGCTCAGTAAGTATTAGCTGTCAGACCACATCCTGTTCTTGAATCTCTCAACCATCCCCTTTCCCCTATTTTTCCCTGCCACTACTCTGTTCAGGCTTCATCCACTCCACCCTGAAAACACTAACGGGTTATTCCTGTTAATATTGTCAAATCAAGTCTCTGTCCTTAAGCCTTCTGGTCCCAAATGGCCTCCATGTGGTCCCCAAATGTGCCATGCTTATTCCTACCTCGATATTGCTGAAAAGGTCTTTTCTCTGCTTGGAGCACTTGCCCTGCATCTCAGGGGAAGCTACACCTTCTCCTGCCTTCCAGGTGTGGCTCAGGTGGCAGGTCCTTTGCCTACACTGGCCCCTCCTCTGACCTTCTTCTGCACTTCCTGTCTGCTCCTAGCTTTGCCACTTACTCAAGAAGTCCCACCACCTGTGTATACGAAGGTACACAGACGATCCCTGAGAGCAGCAGTTCTCAAACTTTGCTAAGGATCAGAAATACCAGGAGAGCAAATAAAGCCAACACACAGATTCTATAGAAGAAAATACAGTCTGGGCCTTTGTACCCTTTCCACATTTCTTTTTTTTTTTTTTTTGAGACAGAGCCTCAAGCTGTCCCCCTGGGTAGAGTGCCATGGCATCACAGCTCATAGCAACCTCCAACTCCTGGGCTCAAGCAAGTCTCCTGCCTCTGCCTCCCAAGTAGCTGGGACCACA
>CAUYQV010027576.1:0-44177 GCA_963574575.1 Galagoides demidoff | reverse complement strand
TCTAAACTTAGTACTCTAAAAACTTGGGCATTTATTTAAATCACAGTTCTATGGGTCAGCTCAGTGATTTCTCTGCTGGTTTCAGCTGGGCTCACGCCTGTGTCTGTGATCAGCGGATGACCACTGGTCTTGCTCACCTGTTTGGCTGTTGTGATGAGGGTAATTGAGCCACGGGTCTCTCATCATTCAACAGGCCAGTCAGGGTTTGTTCCCTTGCAGTGATAGCAAGATTCCCAAGAGAATGAAGAATAGAATCTTTAAGCCTCCTACAGCCTCAGAAAGCATACGTTATCATTTCTGCTACATTGTATTGGTCAAAACAAGTCACAAACCCAATCTAGATTCAACAAGTGGATAAATAACCTCCCTGGAAATACAAGGTGCACCATGTTGAAGCCATTTTTGGTTGTGTGCTACACATGGCCTTCCCCATGCCCTCCCCATTAGGATAACCGGAAACTCACGAAAATCTTGGTTTCCTGACTAACAGAACAAACTCAGGAAAACCTTCCCTAAAGTAAAGCCCTATAATCTGTTTAGTCAATGTTCACCAGCTCATATTAGAAAAATACTTCAAGAGATTTCCTTTTAGCCTGGATGGGCCAATTTATTTGGATAAAGAGTTAAAAATGAGCTTGGCCCATGGACTGCTGGGCAATCAGGGAGTGTAGTGTGGGTATGTAATGTGTATGTTTCATAAAGTGTCTTTGGATACAGGAAACAGGTAGAGTGATGTTTGGGGCTGCGAGGAAATAGAATTTTTCCTTCTTTTTGCTTCTCAATGTTTTCATTTTCCTGCAAAGTATAAATATCAGTATAAGAGAAACTACTTTTTTTATCAGTTTGAAAGAGATACCCAGCCCCTTATATGCACAGATATGGGACCCTTTCTCAATGCTCACTCACACTGTTTTAATTTTCTAGATTGTAATAGTGACCTGGATGCTTCAGAAAGAGAAGCTCTGAAATCAGAACTGGATCGTATCAAAAAGTGTAAGCTTTCTCTCTTACTCTCCAGGCAGCTTGATGTTTAGGGAAGGCAGAAGGCAGCATGTATTTATTAGTGTGTTTCTTGTATTATGATCTCATGAAAGCCACATAACATTTGGGCAGAAATGGAGACAAAGGGAACTTAAATGACTTACTCAAATGCATAGAGCTAATAAGTTGCAGAGGTGGTTTATGAATTGAAGTCTGACTCCAGTGACCTGGTCCTGGTAATATTTGCTCACTGAAAATAGGAACTATGATCCTTTGTTATGCTGGTGTTAATACGTTAATACTTGCAGTGGGACCTAACTTGTTCCTTCTTGCCTGGAGCAAATATTCAGACATTTTTGTGTAGTCTCAAGTTAATAGTGGAGTCTAATTCAGAATTCCAAATTACACGTATTCTAGAGTTCCAATCCAAAAGAACAAAGGCGTTTGTGCCTCTTTGCATTGGGGTTGCCATATTTAATGAATGAAAAGACAGGACACCAGTTAGATTTGAATTTCAGGTAGAAAGTAATTTTCTTAAGTAAAAATATGTTCCCCAAATTGTTTGGGAGATAATTATATTTAAAAAAATTAATAATGCATTGTTTATCTGAAATTCAGATTTAACTGGACATATATATATTTTATTTGGCAACTCTACTCTAGAAACTTTTATCCTGAGAAATACCTTGAGTTGGCCTCTAAGATAATGCAAGTTCCCCTGCTTTTCCACATTTTAGGGCTGACCTTCTCTCTGGGCAGAAAAGTTGGGAATAAGATCTTCTTGACCAATGGTGACAAGCTAACCTTTGATGGCGTGAAGACTCTATGTGCCCAATTCCAGGCCTCTGTGGCCACTCCCAGAAATGCTGAAGAAAACACGGCCATCCATAATCTAGCCAAAGAAGAGGCCTTCCTGGGCATTACAGATGAGAGGACAGAAGGCCAGTTTGTAGATCTGACGGGAAGAACACTCACCTACACTAACTGGAATGAGGGTGAGCCAAATAATGTTGACTCGGATGAACACTGCACAGTGCTCCTGAAAAACGGCCGGTGGAATGATATTAAGTGTAGCTCCTCCTTTTTGGCAGTCTGTGAGTTTCCTGCCTGAAGGAACGAGCCTCTCTACTGCAGCCACAGTCCCACAGTGTGCCTGGGAAGAACAATTCTATCAGTTTCCCCATGACCCAATGACCAAGTGCTGAGTCATTCCACTGTGGCAATTAGGGAAAAGGAAGGGATTTAAATGGTGGGATCAATGAAGGGATTAAATGATGGGACGTACACCTGAAAAATGGGAAGAACCTGAGAATGGTGCTCTGAGAGTTGCTGGTTTAGTCTCAATCACTAAAACCAACTATTAACAACAACAACAACAAAATAATAGACAAGTAGTAGTATTAATAATATACTTTTATATTTACTATAAGCCAGACCCTACTTCTTCTACTTATATTAACTATCTAATTAAATTAAGCTGTAATACTTTTGATGGAGCAGTGTTAACTCACTGAGGTATAAAAATGTAATTTGTTTATTTTTCCATTTCCTATAAACACCTGTGCTCTGTCCAGCCTTTCTTTTTCTTTGGGTAAAAAGTTCCTTTAATGATACCACCCCAGCCTCATTTCATAGCTTTCCAGCTGGTCTAAGGCATAAGAAGAGGAATATATTTTATAGCTTTCTCTGTATTTCCTTTCTAATGAGATGTTAAACTATGTGGGGAACATAGATCTCAAATGAACAGATTAATGAATTCTGGAACACATACACACCCACCTACTCCCCTTCTAGATCAAGACAGAGGACATTTCTAGCACCTGAGAAGCACCTTTATAACAACTCCTAGGTTAATAGGACTCTGACCTGGATTACTAGATATTCATGTTGTCTAGTAATTTATGAACTTCATATAGAATCATTCGGTATATGCTGTTTTATGTACTTTTTTTACTTGTAATAAAGTAAAAAGTCTGTGAGATTTATTCATGTCGGTACGTGTAGTAAAAATTTCTTCCTTTTCATTTCCACGGAGGGTTGCATCATGTTGATATTCCTCAGTTTATCCATTCTATTGTTAATGGGCTATTGGATGGCTTCCAGTTTGGGACCATTAAGAAAAAAGAAATCATAAAGCTTTCTATACTTGTTTTTGGTGAACAGGGTTCTCTTGACTATTCAGCAGAACTGGTAGGTGATGAGGAAAGTGTGATTTTTGCTTTAGTAAATACCACCAGGTTGCCCAAGTGATCGTATGAACTTCCTTCCCACCAGCGATATGGGTTAGTTTTAGGTGCTCAACGGCCTTACAAGGAGTTGTAGTTTTCACTTCCTTAGTCTTAATTATTCTCCTGTGTGTACATGTTACAGCCCCATAGTTTTCATTTGTGTCCCCTAAGGTGCAGCAATGTTGAACACTTTTCCATATGTTACTGGCTACTTAGATATCTTCTTTCCATAAATTGCCTGTTCATGTGTTTTACTTTTTGTTTAACTTCAGTAGCCAGTATTTTTCTTATTGGTGTATCAGCTATTTTTACATTTTGGATAAAAGTCCTTTTTGCTTATGTGTGTCACAAATATTTTTCCAGTTTTTGATCTGCTTCTAAGTTGGCTTTTAATAAGTGAAAGCTCTTAATTTTAAAAAAGTCTCACTTGTTCATATTTTCTTTCAAGGTTAGAGTTTTTGTGTTATAAGATATTTCCTTATGTTTATTTTTTCTATATGGTTAAAGCCACCCTTCCTGGTAGTTATCAACTTGATAACTAGTACTACTTGCTGGAAAAATCATCTTTGTTCTGTAGAATCAGAGTGGTGCATTTTAGTATATTATGTAACTGTATCTGCATGGGTCTGTGCCCAGGCATTCTATTCCACTGGTATATTTGTTACTGTTTATGCCAAATACCACACTATCTTAATTACTATACATGTGTAGTGGAAACCAGTATCTGTCAGTATATACCTTCTACACTTGTTCTTCTTCAAGATTCAAGATTTCCATATAAATGTGAGAACTATCTTCTCAATTTCCACAAAAACCTGATGAGATTTCCACTGTGAAATCTGCACTGACGATACCAATCAACTTAGGCAGAATTGACAACCTACCACTGAGTCTCTGCTCATAGTGTATCTCTTCATTTAACTAGGATTCCTTTACTTGCTCATGCTAGGTTTTATTGTTTCTAATTTCAAAGCCTTGCATAGCTTGCTTTAGTAGAATTAGTGGCTTTTAATAATATATTTTTCATAATTTCTACTTTCGTATATAGAAATACAACTGCTTTTTTACGTAGGAGCTTATGATATTTAGTAATCTAACTATGTTTATTTCTTAATTCTAATTGTAGATTTTCTGGATTTTCCATATGTACAGTCATGTAACCTGAAAATATGGCAGTTACTATGTCCTACTGTGCTGTTCAGCAGCCCCAAAATCATTACTGAAGAAGTAACAAAGGACTTCCTTTCCTGGCTTATTAAGCTGACCTTGTTTTATTTCGGTTGTTAAGACATTATCTTTATCTTTTTAAAAAGTTCAAATGCATGCTTAACTTTCTTTTCTGCCCACCCGCCTTCTATGCTGCAGAGGCCTATAATGTCCTGTTCTCCACCCCTTCATCCCTGCTTTCCTGAACGTAGTCTTCTCCCTACTTCACTGTCAGGAGGTCCCGTATAGATGGGCAGATGTGTCAAAATATCTTGCTGAAGATGGACCCAATTTCAATTCTCCTTTTTATGGTTGTCTTCTGTCAGAATGTCCCATACCCGAAAGCTGCTCTGCAAATTCTTTAGGGACATTTCCCCAGGTCCAAAAGCAATCTTACCCCCAAGGGATGAACATTCACCAACTTGAAAAACTCCAACCAAGTCTGGATATGTGTTAAGTGACTTAAGTGCTGTCAGCATCTAGTCTCTTGAGTGGAAGACTCTAAAAGGAACAGAAATTATTTGGAGGAATTTGGCCCAGTGGCTTATTAAAAAATCACATCACTTCCTTGGTACAAACAGTATGTGCAAGTCCAGTCACTGTATTCCCAGGTCCTATGCTGAAGGGTTGCCGAGGAAACTCCTGCTGCTGTGCAAACGTAGAAAGGATCATAAGAAACGAGATTCTCCTCTGGCATCGTGTTTTCTGTTTGCAGTCTGCTGTTCTCTCTCTTTCTCTCTCCCTCTGTATCCTTCCCTCCTCTTAAGGTTTTATTTTATAAGAGCTAAAAAAAAAAAAAATCTAGGTTTAAAATGAACAGATATCCTTTGTTATTGGGGTTAGGCAAAAGTTTCTAAAAGAGGTTAGAGAAATCAATCGCCATTAAAACTTTAAAAATATAAATTAAATTTTATCAAATTAAAGATTAATTTATTTTCTTAAAATGAAGAAAACAGATGGGCAAGCCATAATTGGGAGAAAAATGGTTGCAAAAGAAATCTAGCAAAGAATATGTAGGGTAGAGAAACAATTCCTACAACCCAGTAATAGAAAGACACACCCGGGCCAGGAGGCCTAGAAAACAAAGGAGGAAAAGGAAACCCTAGGAGGCAGGGTCCTCGGCCAAAAATTCTCATTCCTTGCTGTGGTCAGTTAAATTGTGGCCCCTTCCCCATCTGGAGTATATGCAAACTCTAGCCACCAGGACCTGTAATTGTGATTTTATGTGAAAACAGGATCTTTGCAGATATAATAAAGATAAGATGAGGCCCTAATCCACTGACTGGTGTTCTTAAAAGAAGAGGCAAATGTGGACACAGAGACACGGGGACACACAGGGAGCGTGCCATGTGATTATGAAGGCAGAAATTAGAGAGGCTCCTCTCGCAGAGGTGGGGAGAGCCTCACAGCCACATGTCACCCTCAGATCCACCAAGGCAGCCCCATGACGGAATCGAAACTTCACAGAACCAATCCCTTTATTAAAAGGAACGCAGCAGAGAAAGAAAAAGCTTGTCTGGTCTCCTTTGGTACTTAGAAAAGAATAATCTCGAAATCAGAAGTGCACAGGTTCAGCACTCCTGCGGGGACCTGGGAGATTGGCTGGAAGAAGCTTCCGCAGAGCCTCTGGGAAGCACTGACCCTGCTGAAACCTTGATCAGACTTCCACCCTCCCTCCGGAATTGTGGGAGAATAACCTCAGCTTGTTTTAAGCCACCCTGTTTGCAGTAATTTATTGTGACAGCTTTAGGAAACGCACACACTGGGCAATTGAGACCCTTACACCTTCTATTGTGCGCACGACAGGGTGATTACCTAGAAAACAGTCTCCCGGGCTTCAGTCTTATGGTGGGACAGAGGGAAAAGAGGAAGAAAGAGAGAAAGAGAGAGACAGGAACTGAGACACCTTCTCGTCAGTGACATGTAACCGGTGTGCCGTGGCACACTGGTGTACTGTGAGAGGATCTTAGGAGTACCCTGAAAATTTGTAAAGATCATCAAAGTTTTAGAACAAATGCAAAACACAGTAAGTATGTTCTTCTTTTACTCTTTTTTTTTTTTGATCAACATAATTTGAGTATGCCATGGAAGTTTAGCTATAAGTTAAAATGTGCCCTGAGATTAAAAAAAAAAAAAAAGGGTAGAAAAACACTGACTTAAAGGGACAGAAGGATCAGCAAAGGGACACAGCCTGCCCTCAGGGCAACACCAGGCCCCATCCTGCAGAGGGAGGAGATGACAGTAATCACACAGCAGGCTAGGAGCTATTCACGCTCTTCATTCTCTGCCTTCCAAGGAGAGCTCACATGTGAGCTACGCAAATAGGTTCAGTAGAGGCATGGAAGTGACTCTGGCTTAAACACCCCTCATTTCTGATAGGACCCAACATATCTTATAACAATAGCTCCCCTTAGGCAAAGTTTGGGGCTTCCAAAAGAGACATATAAGACCCCCAAATCAGCATATGCTGGGAAGTCCAAAACCATGGTTCCCAAACTCCTCTGTCTACTTCATTCTGTCCTCCTGCCCAGGGGCAGTTCCCAGCCAGAGGTCACTGACGACATGTGCATATTGCCTGGGAACACTACTGACCCTTCACCCTACCAAGTCTCCAGGCAAACAGAGCTAGAAAGTTAATCCAATGTCAATTTCCATAAATGGAAGAAAGGGTTTTGTTAATGTTTTACTCACACGGTGTCATTTCAAAGACTCTTGTGACATCAGGCTATTCCACAAAGAAGAAGAATCGAAACTTAAAATGAATGGACACGTGACATGACTGAAACATGCCCCTGACGTGAAGGTTTCACTTGACTATTAGAATCAGGACGCTCAGTTTAGCATCATAATTAAAAGATATCACACTGCCAATGGGTCCTAGAGCCTCAGCTCAAATCCTGTTTTGGCTGACTTCAAAGAGTCCTTGCTACAGATGCCGCAGAACCGGCTGCTGCTCTGTGCACAGGGGCAGCATCAATGAATTAGGCCCTGGAGTGAATCAACATTGCCTATTGTTCTTCAGAGGGAGAAGGGCCTGGGCCACAGACCCAGCAATCCTTTCTACCCACTGTGTTGGTCTTGCTGGCTTCACCCATCTTTCACATAAGCTTATCTGGATCAGCCAGGCTGCTGAGTGATAGTACATCCCCCATTCCACCCTTAGAAGCAAAGCCCCTCAAGACGGCTGTATCTAATGTAGCCTAAATATGGCCTGGTGAAGATGGAGTGATACTGGAATGAGCCTGCAACTCCAGGTAAAGAGTCTGGTGGAGAAGAGTCTAATGCCTCAGATCTCCGGGTGAGGAGGGACATAGATGAGGAGTCAGCTCAGCAGACCTCCCGCTTAGCTGAGCTCCTCCTGCTGGAGGCTGGCACAGCCAGAGGACACTAGCCATGGATGTGTCCACTGGATTCTCCACTCTGTAGACTGCCCTCTCCCTTTGACCCCTGCACATGAGCCATTTCTTTATTCAGCTGTAATTTGTTGATTTTCATCTTCTCTTGTAATGCTGGTAAATAGAAGCATGAACAGAAGGAAAAGTTTATTTTCCAAATGTCTCTATGAGACAAAATGCTCAAACATAATATTGTTTTCTTTGGGGAATACTAGATTGATGCACCAAATAAAGAAACAACTATTTATATGTTCTACATGGTATAATGTAATGGGAATAACTTAGATGATCTCTATTTTATAACTCTACCATAAAAATGATACTACGTTCAAAATGCAAATTGAGGAAGTAAAACCATTTGCTTAAATGTGTTTTCTAACTTAAAATTAAATATGGAGAATGAAGAATATTCTAAGAAAAATAAGGAAACCAAAGGCCTTAGAAGTCCCAGACTATTTCAGGATTTAAACTACCAGGGTAACATGGAGATGAGGGAATCCAGGAGCTAAATCACTTTTATTTTCTGTATGGGGGTGTTAGGGAACTAACTTAGAGCATGATGGCTAAAGGTAAGATCAGTGGCCAGGCATAGGGGCTCACACCTATAATCCTAGCTCTCTGGGAGGCTGAGGCAGGCAGATGCCTTGAGCTCAGGGGTTCAAGACCAGCCTGAGCAAGAGCAAGACCTCATCTCTAAAAAGAATAAAAATAAAAATAAGATCAATGACCCTGTGATGGAAAACCAGGCTGGAGAAGGTAGAGAAAGAGGACTTCCTTTTGCCAGTAGCTCTACATTTAGATCCAAAGATAACAATAGATTGAAGAAGGAAGAGGAGCCGGGGAGCAGGAAACCAGATGGTAGCCAGGTGCCAAGTCTGAGCAGAGAGAGATTCCCCCTTCTCAGAGGAAGCACCACCTGTGCACAGAGTCCAGGAAGCAAATTTTCCCTGCCAAATGCCCTGCCAGAATCATCACATGCAAGAGAACCCACTTGTAGAAGCTGGGGTTGAATTGCTCTTAGTAGGGGTGGGAAACCCACAGCCTCAAGGCCAGATGTGGGCCTACAGATCCCACAGTGTAGTATCTTAGCCAAATCCAAACTTTACAGAACAAATCCCTTTATCACAAAGATGTGTCTTACAAAATTTGGATTGAGTCAAAAGATGGCACTCCAGGATCCAGAGGCCACAGGTTCCCCACTATGGTCTCCTTCCTGGGGATGCTGAGATTCTATTCAGCCTTGTGATTTTGCAACCAATTACCATGATCTTTTAGTTCCAGGGACAGAAACTAGCTCTGAAAGGAATGAAAGTTTTTTGGGTTTTTTTTTTCTCATTCTTTCTTTGAAATCTTTAAATCAATTACTGTAAATCTCAAGTGCTTTTTTTTTTCGTGGTACATTAGGTCCTTTGCTTCAGGAAGTTTTGCCTCTTGATGTGAGTCATGGTCCATCTACCTCAACAGGTGGACATCCTGAAATGTTCCTGCTCTTTCTCTTGACAAGCGCGAGTCATGTCATTTCCTCTCTCAGAAGATGTTGGTTGTCATTTCAATTAGATCAGTCTGGACACCTTTATAATCTAAGTCAGGTATACCCTTTTCTTTTTCATTAAAGTTAGGTGTAGAATTGATTTTTCTCTCAATAATGAATTTCACATAGTCTCTGACATTGCAGCATCCTTCGGTCTGCCCAGGATCCTTTGGACTAACCAGCAGCACGTTCTCCATCTCCTGGTTTCACGGTATCCTGTGTCATCTCTTCCCCTCTTCTTCTCATCCACCAGTTGCTTGTTCTTGAGCCAATGTTCCTACAGACACAACACCTGACTCTCCCCACAGCTGCAGATGTTACTATGGAGATTTTGAATCTTTTTTTTTAAGTCTCCTATAGTACTTTTAAATGTTTTTTAGCTTCTTCCACTTGTATTTTGATGGATTGTGTGTTATTCCAAAGTCTCTATCTTACTGTAGTATCCTATGCCAGCTCCTCTTTATCTGTCTTAACATCATGATTTTTTCTCCCTGCTATCCATATATCTACCTGATCACCTGTGCACGCTGTTTTCTCTGCCTGGAAAGCCTGGGTTTCCATTGCCCACATCAAAGACCCAACCCAGTCCTGTAATTAATATCCCTCCTTAGTGGCTCCAATGCTCAGGGCAGGAACTGGCCATGACTAGAGGCCCAGTGCTCTCTGCATGTTTGTAGAAGGAATAAATGAATGAGCATCTAAATACATGAAGGAGAAAGTGTTGTTTGTACTGAGTTGAGCCGATGATAGAGTGATCACAAAGTGACAATTGGTATTTGTCACCGCTGAAGAGTCTCACATTATAATCTGCTAAGAAACTGTTTCCTTTAAGAGCTCAAAGCTTTAACAGGAATTGTTAAATAAAAATTTTAAGACTAGAAAGACATAGAGGAAAACAAATTTTTGGAGCCTACCTTCCTGAACTCTGTAGGATATTGGAGTGTTGTAATTTAATATGTTGAACAAGTGTTTAACATCACATGACCATATGACAGTTATCAAAATGCCACTACTTTAAACATTTTTTTAAAAATAAGATACTGTAATGCAATCATTTCCTGTGATTATATTTTAGTAAAATTGGAACAATTAGTAAAAATTGAAATACGAAAACAATCATGTAAAGATTTCAGAAATCTCCCAAGTAAACTTTAGGTCCTAGTAGACACCAAAATAAAAATTGCACAACATTTAGAAAATAACAATGAAAAGATTTGGCATAAACATCTGTGCAATAAACTCATGTTATTCAAAGGGGAAAATTCATAGCATTATTATTAGTCCTGGAGGAGCAAACAGGTGGCAAGGCCAGCAAGCAACTAGCTAAGGGCAGAGAGCAGGAACTGAATTGTAGCTATGGATCAAATTGAGACCAGAAACTGTTCTCTGGTGGAGACCTTTAACTGACCTGGGGCTCATTACCATCTAATTAGCATAGCATGGGTGGGTGGAGTTTTCAGGAAGGATTCTGCGCGGATGCATGTATAACAAGGAATCTACTATATAACCTAACCTGTTATACAACTCATTATGTAATCTCTTCTGTTACCCTCAACATAGCAATCACCCCAAACGTGGGAAACAGCAACCAATCCACTGAGGAGAGAAGTGGAACGAACTTGTGAGCATATACGAGACAGTGTGTGCTGAGACTTGGGCACCTTTCTGCACTTGCAGAGAGTGGCCTGTCTCTTCCTCTGAGACACACTTTCTCTTTGCATTAAGTGTGGTATGTGAGATTGGTTTGTGTTTGTGATCACCCTATCATTGACTCAACTCAGTACTGGTACTCATTCCTGAGTCTGGGAACCAGGGGACCTGGGAACATCCAGACAGACCTGATGATACCATTTAAAATAACTAAAATAGAAAGCAGACAAATGAACTGTTAAGAATACAGTTTAAAGATTAGCAATTGAACACAGAATACAAAGAAAGCACATGAATGCAAACCACATATAGTGAAAATTGTCTTTTGGATCTGAGAAAGTTTTAAGGCTTTATATAAAACTTTAGGCACTGAGAACAGGAGTGGCTGTGGGGAACCAGCTTCCCTGTGCACTGCTTACCACTGCAGCCCACTGCAGGTGAGGCAGGAATTTCTGCTACTTACAGGAATCTGATGGGACTGAATACTCACAAAAGTTATGCAAAGCAATTTTATCACTCCCAGGTAGGCAGTAAGGTACAATACAAGCCTAGGACTCAGGGTGAGCCAGTCCTCCAAGGCTCAGGAAAGCTGCCCAGGGTGGACAGAGTCTTATCTGCTCATGCAGCACAGCTGAGAGACCCCCAAGAAAGCAGCTTGGCTGCATGACAGGGCTACATGACACGTGGGCTAAAGCTCTGAAGGACCTCGTGTTTCTAGATGAGACAGGAAGACAGCCTGGGCTGACCTGGCCCATCCCCCTTATCTCAGATTCCTGCATTCCTTCACCTCCTACAGTTATTCTTAAGAACTACAAGAGATGGTGGATAACTGGGTGAATTCAAGGCCTCCAGGAGAACTATTGCTCTGCAGCTATCAGGCTATCTCCCTGTCTGTCTCTTAAATAGAGAGGAAGAAATTAAAAATAAAAAAGATGAGAGCAAAAGAGATATACAAGAAAACACATTTTTAGAGCGTACCTTTCCAATCTCTGAGGAGAGATACAGAGAAGCAGAGCTGGTAAGATCCATGTCTGCGCTCCTGGTCAGCCCCCTACCATCACCTGTTACCTCCACCCCCTCTTCTGACGTAAAAAGTGCAGTCCTCCCTGGCCTGAGCCATTCAAGAAAATTCCCAGCTAGGCCAGCCAGGTGGTGTGTAGCCCAGATTGGAGCATAGAGGTTCTGTAGTGCTAAAAAGTACAGGGTGGGGGGTGGCCTGCAGGTAAGTTTTCTGTACAGGAAGGCTAGAGGTCACTCTTAGCCTTATTTTTACCTCTGTGTATCAAAATATGAATGGAGTTCATTTGAAATGTTAGGTAATCCAGACTTTCCTTCACATCAAGGTCTGCAGGGTGAATGAGTGTGTGGCTCGGACAAAGCCATTGTTGGACCAAGAACACACTAAGTGACTTCTATAGACTCTGCAGATGGTTCCTGTAAGTGGAGCCTCAAGCCACAGTGCAAATCCACACGCTCCCCGTAAGTTTTGGTCGACACAGAGGTTAGACTCACTCTACCATGGAGCAGGGCTCAAGCCACCCAAGGCTGAAGGCCCACGGTACCGACATAGAAAGTGAAGCTCAGAGAGCGGAAGTGATTTTGTTTTCTTAACACCTTTGTCCTGCTGTGGTTCTCAGGATAGATCAGGACAAATTCTCCCACTCGCTTGGGAGACAAGCATCCACATTTCTCTCTAGGTATTACCTCTGATCCTTGCTTCCATTGGACAAAAAGATACATGATTTATCTTGTTTTTTTCCAAAGTGATCTTACTTATTAACTTTCTCCCCAGCAGATATGGACAATTCATGTTTCTCCCTCTCTGCCTTGCTGTTCTTAGTCATTTTAATTTTGGCATTTTTCTTGGGGGTATGAGTGGTATCCTGGCCTGATTCCCTACTTCCTTTTGGAAAAATGATGCTGATTACTTCATCTTTTCCTCGTCAAAATGCTGTACTTCTTCTTTGCTCATTTTCTTTTCAAACTTTATGCTTCAGTTTTTTTATTTCTTTGCATTTTGATTGGTGAGTTGTAAGAATTTTTATATATTCTAGAGACAAGCCTTTTCTCAGACGGGATTTTATGAATATTGTCTGACAATCTGTAACTTGTCTTCTCCTTTTCTCACTGGTGCCTTTTGATGAACTGAGTTTTCTCTTTTGATGAAAAGTTAACTATCTGTTGCTTTTTCTTTTTTCTATAGCATTTTATCATCCTCCCTGAAACATTTTTGCCTACTCCAATTTCATGAAGTCTTCTTCTGTTTTCCTATAAAAGTTGTATTGGCAGCTTTGAAAATTTGGTCTCATATAAACATTGAGTTACTTTTTGCTGGTGTGAGTAACAAAGATAGCACAGTGAGCAATACTATCTCTATTCCTGGATGTGTAGTGGTTTCAGCAGTGTTTGTTCAAAAGCCTTTCCATTCCCCTTTAAAGGTTGTTGGCCTCCACATGAAAATTCACAGGACCCTTTGCACAAACAGGTGATGCCCGGATTCCCTATTCTCCTTCATTGATTTATCTTTGGGCTCCCCTGCCAGTTTAACCTTATGTTGATTACTGTACTTCTGTAGAAAGGCTCAAAATCACATCGCATCATCCCTCCCCTGATGCATTCCATATCGCCTGCAAAATCAGTTGGTTCATTTCTCTAGGATTGTGAGTGGAATTGAGTTGAGCCCAGCGAGTATTTGAAAATAGACACTGAAAATATTAATTTTTCCATACTATACTTTATTATTGCTAAAATATAGAAATATGAGTCACTGTAACATAATATCTTGTTAGATACATTTATTAGATTTACTATGTAGAAAAAATAGATTCCTCACAATTTTTTTTTTTTGTCTTTGGCAAACAAGGTTTTACTTTTTCCTTTTCAAAATTCTAGCCTCATCTCCCTTTTCCCTGCCACACTGCGGTCACCAAATCTCCCACCTGCTGTTGAACAGAGCGACGGAAGGCTGTTGTTTTGATATCTCATTCTCAATCACAGGGAGAACTGTTTGTCTCTTTCACTATTAAAGATAATGTTAGCTCAAGGTTCTTCACAGACGTACTTTATCACATGAAAGAAAGACTCCTTTACGCTGAATTTTCTTAAAAAATAATTTGGTGATGAGTCGTATAAACTCATTGTTCAGAATCTGTTGAATTGATCCTCAGCTATATCTCCTTTGAAAAGAGATATATCCTTATATTCCTATTTCTTATTTGAAAGTATAGTAAACTTTCAAATAACTTTTCTTTGGAATATTTTTTCCAGATTTAATCTTTGATATCTGTGGGAAGGTGAGACTGCTTGAATTTCTCTATCCTGACCAGAGGGTAGAACTCCCCAGAGCACATCACAACTGGAAGGAGAGAGTCCCTCTCCCAATAACTCCCAGAAGGAGGAGCAGCCAGCAGGACAGGGAGCGTCTTTTCTGTGTGTAACCAGATATATCAACGGACTTCATGGATGGCGTCACCTGTCTGGTGAGAGTCACCTGAAACGCTATGGGCCACACATACATCTACCTACTGTGTGTTGTCCAGGCCACTGTTTTGGGAAGTTTTCTGCATTCCTAAGCTTTTAGTCAACTTTAGCTGCTTGTTTTATTACGGATGCATCCTGAACGCCTCATACATTTCTAGAATCCCTGGGCCCACAGGCACCCACATGCAGAACACAGCCTTTCCCTCCCGCATCCATTACAGCCCCTTCAGGAGGCTGGCAGTGGTGTGGGGGAGGTTCTCACTGGCGTGACGGGGGCAGGTGTTCTCGGCATAGGACCAAGTATCAGTCATGTATTTTCTTGATAGGTGCAAGGCCACATCTGTAACTGAGAAATACTCACCAGGACACTTTCCCTCTTACAGCCATCCCAGGTTCCTTTTGCCCTCAGAGGAGGTCTGACCACACAGGCTGATGCACACAGCCCTCCAGTGTTGGCCTTGCCTGTCCTTCCCAGCCTCACCTGGAGCTCTGCCCTGCATGGCTCTGGGTCAGCCGTATGAAGCTCCACAGAGTTCTCTAGACAGGCTTCCATTGCCTAGTCCCATGAACTAGACATAGTCTGTTTCTCCTTAGTGGAATGCCTGTTCATGCATTTTCCTATATTTGATCAATCGTCAATACATGGGATTTTGAAAACATTTCAGGAGATCAAAGCCTCCTTGATAAATGGTCCCATAACCATTGTCTTAAGTGCTCTGTGAAGTTGGAGGGATGTTTCCTTAGGTCTGGTTTTTCGGCTTGAAATTGGCTATGGCATTGGGTTCAAACCCTAAATGTTATGAATATCCAAGGACAGATGAGTCTCTGGAAGTTTCAGCTTAAAGCGAGATTTCCCGGCAAACTAATTTCCAAGGATAGAAGAAGGAAGGAGATCACAAGACGCCCACCTTGCTCCCACAGGGCATCCTGCAGGTCAGGGTGACCCAGGCCCAGGAGTTACACACCTCGGTGAAGACATTTGCTTCCATCATCTCTATGAGGCTGTGGAAACGTCACCCACAAGAGGCCAAATGATCTACGTGCTCAGTCCACCAGTGAAGTCCAGAAATAATGGATTTAGGAGCATCACTGTCCAATAGAAACACAGTGTTAGTGGCATGTCTAACTCTAAATATTCTAGCGTCCATAATAAAATTGGAAGAAATAACATGAAAAATTAATTGTAATTAAATTTAACTCAATAGATTCAAAATATTATCAGTTCGACATACAATCATTTGAATGCATTATTCACCTGACATTTTCCAGTCAGTTTTTCTCATGAAATTTTCAAAACCCATGTACACACCCAGCAAATCTCAGTTTGGATTCACCTAAGTCAAGTGTCCCGTAGACACACATGACTAGTGGCTTCCTCTGCCGGCAGCCCACATCCAGGGATCATTTTGTGTAGCCCATGGTCAGGAAACATGAGAAACAGTTTTATGCATCAACTTGGTTAGACTATTGTTCCTGGGTAGTTAATCAAACACTAATCTAGGTGTCAGTGTGAAGGCATTTTGTAGATAAGTGTCCACAGTTGACCGGGTAAAGGAGAGAATTTTTCATCATGCAGGCGGCCCCATGCAAGCCAACAGGTGAAGGCCTTCAGAGGAAGAATAGGTTTCCTGGGGAAGAGGAAATTGTGCACCAAGGCTAGAGCATCCACTAGAAACTGCTGACTGCGTTTCCAGCCTACCAGCCCTGCAGACTGCAGACGGTCACACGGAGGGTTGGCGCGCGCGCGCGCGCACACACACACACACACACAGGGCTGTTCTGCTTCTCTGTAGAACCCCACCCGATACGGGGCAGCCCCAGTAGTGACTGGGGTTACACTCCACGCACCATGGCTGGAGGAAGGTCTAAATCCCACACGTAGGGAAGGGTGTGCCTCCCTATTAAGTAGCCAATAAAGGCACTGGAGTCCACATACCTTAGTTTCTTCTCCTGTAAAAAGATGCTTGCTCAAACTGGTGGGATTGACCTCTACCCAGCCCCACTTTAGAGGAAGCTGCTTCTAATGAGAGTAGTGAAAATAAATGTGCCTGGTTATGTGTCCTGGGAATGTCTGTTAATGCCTCTGTGGTTTTTGCATCTGAGAAGAGAGAAAGCAAACAGAACATACGAGCCACTGCGTGTCCGCTTCGTCCTTGTGTATTCCTGACCATGTGAGTCGTGCCTGAGTGTCCACAGGTAGAGGTGTGTGCGTTGGTGTCAGGGGGACATGAGATGTGAGGATTATCTGTAAATTATGAGATTCGGGCGTGGAAAGCCCATGTGTGACCCCAAGGATGCCTTTGGGGTTCTTCTTTGCCAGGAGGCAATAGGCAAAGAACTAATATTCAAACCTCCCTGAAGAAGCTATGGGGCACTATGGCAGGGCGCTGCTGACTAAGAACAGAAAGGATGAGGAGGTGGGGCTGAGCCTGGCGGGACAGGATGGAGAATGCTCTGCGGTTGTGCCGGGAGGCTCCGCCCAGAGGGCTGCTTGCAGTCCTCCTCCAGCAGAGGGAGTGCTGAGACCTGAGCCCGGCTCCCAGTGTGGGCGAGGTGAAGCCAGTCACCTGCTGCCCCACCCCACCACCTATTTCTCCAGTGCACCCACCGCTGACCCCGTAGGCGGGGGATGTGCGCACAGCAGATTCAGGTCCAGCTGCATCAGGCTCTGCCCTTCCCAGGAACAGTTACTCCCCCCTGACCACAGCCTACTGGGGCTCTGCTCTCACGCCTACCAAATGGGCATGTGGACAGCACCGGACAGCAGAACGTTTAGGGTGAGCATGGTGTGAGGCGGCTTTCAAGCACATGAGCCCCTCCCCTGCAAAAGGTCTTCTCTGAGAGCCGAGCGGGGAGGGGCCCCAGCCCGAAACCCGGGGCGCTCCAGACACACCGAAGCCCTGAAAAACCTGGGGAGACTGAGCAGGTACACCGGCAGGGCTTTCCTCTGCACAGAGACATAGAATAATGACGAACCCTTCTGAGAATGGCCTCTGAGAGCCAATGCGAGGCCTGGGCAACCCTGAACACCGAGGGACCCTGTAGGACAAGCAAAAGCCCCTCAGACACCCCCTTCACCAATCAGCAGGAAATTGTGGAACAGCTCTGCCCTCTGCTGTCCATATGTAGAACTGCAGCGGCTCAGGGGCTATGCGGTCTGGTCTCCAGGCCCGCCCATGATGTTGGCTCTTTGGACTCTTTACTGGTCACTGAAGAAAAACTAGGTTCTAGCCCCAGGCCCTGGACCCGAAACTGTATGTTCAGGGTTGAAGCTCTTTGATGGCTTTGGGTTTAGTGCTGGACCCATGGCTCAAAATTCTACCTAATACTGAGGGGACTCTGGCAAGGAGAGCAGAATGGGGCAGCGAAGTGGGAGACAGGGTGATGATTCAAGGCTTCGAACAGGGAGACGCTGGGAACCGGCAGGTCAGCATCCGCTCCGTAGACGTGGAGGCTGGTCAGGGCTACTTTCCCCTGTGCTCTGTGACGTTCAAGGCAAAGACAGGTTCTATTCTTAACCAAGTGCTTAGTCCCGGGGATTGATGTCACTTGTCTGAGTCTCAGATTCCTTACCTGTTCCGTGGGGATTGGAATAACACCCACATGGAAAGAATTCTTGTCCAGTTGAGAAGCCATGACTGGCTCAGCATTTGCAGCCCTATTATGAAGAAGGGGGCTCCTCCTAGGCATTTGAGCCCAGAGGTACCCTGTGTGCCAAAGCACAGGGACTCCCCAAAGTTCCCTGGAGGAAGCTCTCACCCACCGGAGCCTTCTCTCTAGGGCCAAGGGTAAAAACAAGCTTTCCCAAGAATGTCCTATACTTCCGTCCCTCCTTGACCCACTCAGCACATGCTGACTGAGCCCTACTGTCCTCAGCCCGGAGCTCTCCACCTCACCACACAAGACTTCTGATGGCACAGAAGTCTTCTCCATCTTGCTAGCACCTCTGATCCAGGACCTTCCACCAGGCCAACATAAACTTCACATTCTAAGAGGCAAGCAGAAATGGCTTTCCAGAAAATATTGACACCTGATGAAATTTTTTAAATGCCGAGCCTTAGTCATATAAATGTTCACAGTCTCAATGCTAAGCCCTTAACAGGTACAAGCTGTCTGCTAAATAATATTCATCTAGCACCTCTGAGGACCTTTATGCCCCTGTCTCCATCAGACCTTCTAGGACCTTGAGTCTTGCCAGTGCTGCCCCCTCCCTGCTATCCCTACCAGACATCCACCTCACACTCCTCCCTACACAGTTAGTTGCCTCTCTGGCCTGAGAGATGTCTGCCTCTACCTCCCATGGCCTGTTTTTTTTTTTTTTTTTTTTTTTGCAGCCTGACTAGTTATTGCCCCTCCCGCATTCTTTCTTCCTGGGTATTCCTGATCTCTGCTCCATTTTAAGTCAGTTGGCCTTAGTTGCAGTTATCTCTACTTCTTCTTACTCTGGAATGCAGCCTTTGTGGACCAGCTTATCTTGAAGAAATAGTGGCAGTGTTCAGAAGTTTTGACTGATGGCTGCCCGTGAACTTGGTATCTGTGTGAATTTTGACAAGCCACTTTACCACCATGCTATCAAAGAAGTTTTCTGCTCCCATGCTGCTTCCCCAGAAATGTTGTGAGGAAGATAAAGACAGTGGCAATGCCTGCAAACTTCAGTCAAGACCCACAGTCAAGAAACACACCTGCAGTGAATAAAGAAAAACACCTGCAGCCAGGAAGAGCTCTTTGCTGGCTTTGGGGTTTGATTCTTTTGAGCCGTGGGACCTCTGGGTAATAACGTTAGGAAGGGATGAGTATGGAATTTAGAACTTGTGCTTTCTGATATTTGTGGAGGACTCCAGGAGGTATGAGTCTAGTCTGAACTGATATGGAGAAATAACATTATACCATGATCAAATGCCTCAGTAACTATTTTCTAGAACTGGAGAAGTACCCAGAGAGACAAAAACTAGTTAGTAGGAAACAGCAGTTGCTCAAGTCAGCCAGTAGGGGGATCTTTTGACCATTTTTACAGCGTCCACAGCAACCTTTTTGAGGGTGCTCAGATAGGCTTCCTGAGTTGTCTAGTTTTTGTCTGTTAAGAATTTTGACAAATATGTTCATAAGAAATATTTTCTTGGAAGGTTGTCCTCAGGTTTTGATGTTAGGATTATACTGACCCATTGACAAACTGGGAAGTGTTCCTTAGACTTCTTGTCTGAAAATTTTTTACATAAGATTCCTCTTATTTCTTTCTTAAATTTTAGCAGAATTAACCAATGAGACTAACCACCTAAGCCTGGAGTTTTCTTTATGGGATAAGTTTCAAAAAGAAATTTTGTAAATTTTTCTATTTTATCTTGGGTAAATTTTTTTGTCAAATTTAATTTTCAAGGAATCTAACTTGACAAGGTCATTAATATAAAGTTGTTCATGATCATTCATTTTTCGAGGTGTTTTTCTTTCCTCAGAGACAGGGTCTCTGTCTGTCACCTGGGCTGGAATGCAGTGGCATGATCACTGCAGCCTTCAACTCCTTGAACTCAAGCAATCCTCCCACTTCACCATCCCAAGTTACGCTTTTGGTATCTGTTAGGATCAGAAGTGATACCTCTTCTTCATTTCTCATTTTGCTTATTTGCTTTTTCTTAATTTTCTTCTTGATCTGTCTTGCTAGATATTTATAAATTTTATTAATCTTTATAAGAATTAAATTTTGACTTTTTATTACTTGCAGGATCCTATATTATTAATTTCTGCTTTGCTCTTTTTTTCCTTCTATTTTGATCATATCTGCTTAGTTTCTTAAAACAGCTAATGAGATACTTTATTTCATTCATTTATTCCATTCTAATACAGACATTTGAAGCTGTGAACTTCTCTATTAGAACTGCTTTTTCTATTCCACAAATTTAAATATGTTTCATTTTCATGATGGCCCAGGTCAAAATATTTATTTCTCTTATAATTTTTCTTTGTGGATTAAGAGTTACTTGCTTAATTATAAAACAATATCCTGGCACCCAGTTTTGTTAGGTGGAAGTGGTGAATATTTTCTCAAGTCTTGCTTTTCTGTGGAGCTCTGGGACAGTGTTCTGTCGAGACCTAATTCTTCCTCTGTATTGAACACTTTACCCAGTGCTCTATGAATTAGGAATGTGTTCAGCCTGGCTGATTCATACATGTCCTGTTCTCGGGACACTGTTCACTCTAACATTTTCAGGAGGTTCTCTCCCTGGCATTGGGCAAAATCCCCACAAGCCTGCTCTGATGAGAGTTCTGAATACTCAGAGATTTGCGGGATCTCTTCCTTGGATGGTTCCCTATGCTTTGGCGCTCTGTCCTATAAACTCTGGATGCCTGCGTCTCCATGATCACTCATAATTGCTTCCTGAACTCAGGGAACCCAACATGCTTCACCTCATTTTCTTTCTGAGAACTTCCATCTGGGGATTCAAAGCAGTGAGCTGAGGGTATCTTAAGGCTCTCCAAGTTTATTTCTAATTACTTCATTCTCCATTACTTAATGTCCAATGTCTTAAATAAATATAGTTTCATTTACCTTATAGTTTCAGTTACAAATGATTGGTAAGTGGTTATATACTAATATAGTTTTGTTTAGCAAAACAAGTGAAGGACGGAATTTGGTCTGAAGCCCTATGTTATGCTAACCACTGAAGCAGAGCAACCCTACTCTATTTATATATTGGACTCTCAAGAAGGATAAGTTCAGGAGAATTGTTTCCACCATTTCTAAATTGTTGGAACATCTTTAGTCATGTTCATTCAAATTATGTCTATTTTTTAAAAGGCTTAAAGAGATTGAGACGTTAATAAATATTGATTAAGTTGTCTAAAATACTGTTTCCCCGAAAATAAGACCTACCCCCATAATAAGCCCTAGCAGGATTTCTATGCATTTGTTAAATATAAGCCCTACCCTGATATAAGACCTAGTGATGAGCATGACTATGCAGTGTATCTGCATAGCCACATCATGCATTTCGACACAGAGGGAAGACATCCCCTGAAAATAAGCTCTAGCGTGTCTTCTTGAGAAAAAATAAATATAAGACAGTGTCTTATTTTCAGGGAAACACAGTAGTAAGTAGTGAATTAGTAAAAAAAAGAAAAAAACTAGGACTAAATTCATGTATCCAATCACATGATTTTTTATGACTTGCCATAAAATATTTTTTTCAAGTGAAGTCATTCTTTGTGTGGTTCATAGACAGTGTTTTTAACTGAGATATAGAATCACATGAGATATAAAGACAGTAGATCCTGTCTTTATAGGCCTATATAGGCCTCAAGTGGGAGAAATGTAAGACATAGCACAGATCATTTATATTTTCTCTACATAATCTCCACGTTACTGGGTCACAAAGAAAGATTGATTATGCTGTTATATCTTGATTTCATTTTATTCTATTGTTATTATTATTCCTTGCCAAGACTTTTTAACTAGGAAAATCTGGGAATAACGTTCCCCAATTTGTGGTGACATACCTTGTAAACACAGCAGAGGGTGCTGTTCTATTAACTTATCTCCCTAGCCACTAGGAAATGTTTTAAGATGTTTACTGGGTGGGCAGTAAAAAATACGTTTTAACAAAATTATCATCGCTATGGTATTCTTCAATCTGCTTGTTTTATAATAAGACAATTTCTGTTCACTCAATCATCTCTGAAAACCTGATGAAAGATACAGACCTTCCAAGAAAAATTATTTATTCACATATAGATAGAAAATTGATAAAAGAATTTCAGAAGCTAAAAATATCGATTGAAAGCTTTTCAAAATTGGCCACATCATGTTTCAAAGCCAGTTTAAAAATATTTTCTTAATGAAAATTTGAAACAAAAAAGTAGAGAAAATGCCATGATGAGTTCAGCAACCTGTCACTTCTCAACTACCCTCTCTCCCCTGGCCCCAGTGCACACAGAATGATTTTGAACCCAGTTCCAATCAATATGTGAATCACAGCATAAATTATGTATGTATCTAAAAAGGATAAGAACTTTTTAAAAACCATAACAAACAGTACCATTATCATACCTTAAAAATAAACAGTAATTTCTTAATATTGTCAAACCAAGTTATCAATGTCTCATAATATTTCACATTGATTAATTCAAGGAATCTATAAGAGGATGTACACATATAATCTGATATTATGTTCTGGAGTCATTTCTAATTTATGGAATACTTTTCTTTCTTTTTCTTGCTTTTTTTTTTTTTTTCTTAAGAAATTACATTTACATCATTGAACTCAAAGTGTGGTTTGTGGACCAGCTGCATTGGCAATTACGTGGGGGTTGTTATAAAGAATGTCAAGCCTCATCTCACATTACTGAATCAAAATCTATATTTTTACAAGATCTTTAGGCAATTTATATTTGTGTTAAAGTCTGAGAAGCATTCTAAGAGAGTTAGAATGGTCTGGAGCAGGTGTCCTCAAACTACAGACCATGGGCCACATGGAGCCCGCCTAGGACATTTATCCGGCCCGCCAGGTGTTTTTGCTGCTGCTGCCTGTCCTGCTTAGCAACCAACTTATCTGGGGGCCTGCAGTCTGGCCCTCCAATGGTCTGAGGGACAGTGAACTTGACCCCTTTTTAAAAAGTTTAAGGACCCCTGGTTTTCATGATCTTAAGTGTAGTTATGGTTTTAAAAGATTATCTCTCAGTACTCTGGTTTCTACCCTTTGGTTTTCCATCCTCAGAAACATTCCCATCCATGGAAGCATTAGTGAATATTGTGGTGTCTCTTCCCTTCCCCCCAAGCCTAAACTTCTTTTCCACTTCATTCTTACCTGACGGGAAAACCTATAGAGCAGGCGTCCTCAAACTATGGCCCGCAGGCCACATGCAGCCCGCCTAGGACATTTATCCCACTGGCTGGGTGTTTTTGCCACTGCTGCCTGTCCTGCTTAGCAGCCGACTCAACCTGGGGCCTGTAGTCCGGCCCTCCAACGGTCTGAGGGACAGTTAACTGGCCCCTGTTTAAAAAGTTTGAGGACCTCTGGTCTTGGGTTTTGTGGTTTGTAACACTGTGAAGTCATTTTGCATGGTCCTCTGTGCCCAGCATCTCCTGTTAACTTTCATTAAGCCTAGAGGATGGATACGATTCAAGTTTAATTCTTGGAAAACTACTTCCTAGTCATTTCATGTACTTGTACTGAGAGGAACACAATGCCTACTTTTATATCTTTTTATGAAATTGTGAGCCACTGATGACTATTTCCTTTGCTAGTTACTAACTTGCTCAAGGGTAGACCCAATGATGATACACTAATTCTACCATCCTTTCTTCTTTTATTAACTGAGATAATTTTATAAAGAGAAAAAGTTTCTTTCTCTACAGTTTTCTCGTATTTGAACTGAAATTCACACAGACAATGTAAATGTTTGCCCTCTTCCCCTTTTTGGACGGGTTTGAGTTGGTCCTTAAGCACATTTCCAAAGGCACACAAAAGAGTCGATTTGCTGGTTTGTTTTTTGAAGTATAAATATGAACTCATGGGATTTGAAAAATGATATTTGATGTTTTTTCAAATTTTACTGCAGTTGCTAACTGATCTTCATTTATTCCATCTTTACTAGTGGGATATACTTGATTCCTTATGACCTAACCAGGAGCTAGTCAGCTTTAGTAGCTTTCTATTATCAAAAAATATTCCTGGTTTATCTTGTGCATTTCCCATCCCAGTCCTGGAATCATCCATTTTTCCAAACCCCCCACCTTGATGCAGTGAGAATGGTATTTAGACCCCAGGATCTGTGCACTGACAGTATTCATTGTTACTAAATGATCATGGGTCATTGTTTCTAGAAGGGAGCATAGCTAAGAAATATGTGTTCCTAACAATGTAGTTCGTGAGTTTATATCAACAATTTTCAGTTCAAATTTACAAGTAAAAGAATTTTTGCTTTACTTCTCTAATTTTATAGTTACATCCCTTTTTATTATACAATTTTATTTTCTAGTGATACTAACATTACTCACAGTTTTATCCTACTATACTCAGAAAAGACATTTCAGAATAATAATATAAAATCATTGTTACTATTGACAATAGTAATAATTCTAAAACTTTGAAAGCAGTTTAAAGCAGTTTTAGGGTTTTTCTTTGTTTTATGGTTCTTTCATTCTTAAGATACATCTCACTAAGAGTGTACAATCAAATTATTGTGCTTTAAAATAGCCTGAAATAATTCCCATTTATATGGTTAAGCCATCAACTCAATACAAGTTACTTTTTAAAATTTCATTTAGCTTTCCATTTTTAGGAATTTTTAAAATTTTCATTTTGATTTAATTTTGTTTAATAATTATATATATATGTATATATATATATATGCCATTTTCATTGCTCTAAAGGCTCATCTCTAAAATAAGACATATTCTCAGACGTGCAGCTGTAGGAATTTACTTTTTAAAATTACACTTAGGTTGATTTCACAACAGACAACAATAGTTAAATCAGGTCAGAAGTATCCATGTTACAGACAAAATGCAGCCAAAACAGGAAACCTGGAGATTTGGGGCAGCTAAACATTTTCTATAACATGCTTTATTTGTTTTAGAAAGTGCTTACATGTGTAATTTGTGCAGGGTCCTCTGCTAGGTTGTAAACAAACCGTGGTACTTGTGGGGAATAATCCCACCACACTGCGGTGTTTGGTTCAGGAAGGGAAGAGAGGCAAAAGCAGATATTTGACTTGAGCACATGATTTTATCTTTCTTTTTTATGTCTGAATATATTTTTGCTTAAATAATTTATTTTATTTTTATTATTTTGATGTTGTTCTTTTATTTCTCTTATGATATATGTAGAATTGCTTCATGTTGTTCCATTTACCTAATTTATTTTTATTGTATTAAGAACACTTACCTTAAGGTCACCCTGTTAACATACGCTTAAATGCACATTACAGTACTGTTAATAATGTTGGCACATTATCATACAGGACATCTGTAGAACTTAATCATTGTGCAAAACAAAACTTTGTATCTGTTTAACAGAAATTCTCCCCTCCCCCCCCCACCAGCTCCAGGCAACCATCTTTCTACTCTTTGTTGCTATGAGTTTAATTATTTTAGATACCTCAATTATGCAGTTTTTGTCCTTCTGTGACTGGTTTATTTCACATTTCATACTGTCCTCGAGGTCCATCACAGTGTTGCATGTGGCAGAATTGTTTTCTTCTTTTAAGACTGAATAATATTGTGTGACAGGTACATATCACGTTTTCTTTAATGATTCATCTATCCGTGAACATGACTTAGATTGCTTCTGTAACTTGGCTATTGCAACTAGTGCTGCAGTGAACAAGGGAGTACGTTTATATCTTTGAGATTTTGATTTTAATTCTTTTGCATACGTACTCAGAAGTGGGGTGGCTGAGCCTTATGGCATTTGTATTTTCACTTTTTCTGAGTAAACTCTATACTGTTTTCTAAAGTGCTTGCACTATTTTTCTGCACATCCTTGCCAACACTCATTTTACATATATATGTATTTAAGTTATATATATGTATATATATATATATATATATGTATGTATGTATGTATACACACACACTTTTTTGATAACCATAACACCAGGTAGGAGGTGGTAGCTCACTGGGTGTTTGATTTGCATTTGCTTTGACATTGAGAATCCTTATACATACTTGTTGGCTATTTGTATGTTTTCTTTGGAGAAAAGTCTATTCAAGTCCTTTTCCTATTTGTTATTGGGTGTTGTTTATTTTTGCTGTTGAATTGTAATGATGTCTTAGCTATGACTCCAAAAGCATAAGCAACAAAAGCAAAAATAGATAAATGGGACTACATCAAACTAAAAAGCTTCTGCAATGCCAAAGAAACTATCAACAGAGTGAAAAACTAACTGTGGAGTGAAGGAAAACGTTTGCAAAGCATGTGTCTGATAAAAGGTTAATAATAAAATTATATAAGAAGCTCCTGTAATTTGATAGCCAAAACAACCCCAAATAACCCAATTTAAAAATAGGCAAAGAGCTTGCCCATTTGAGAAATATGAATAATCATATTTATAGCTACTATTTTTTCTTTCCATGTAGATAAGAAAGGTGAATGAGATGATCTTTCAAATTCTTTTCAGCACTAACATTCCCTTCTGCCCCATGTGTGGGAGATACCTTCCTAGCATGGTCACCGCCGCATCCTTCCCATCCCTCCTCGCAGTGACATGCAGCCTGACATGTCCCTCCCTTGGAACCTGGGCTGTTCTCAGTCACTTGCTTGGGCAATAGTGTATGGCAAAAGTAATTTCCGGGACTCTCAAGTCTAGGTTATAAGAAATCTTTCAGCTTTTGTCTATGTCTCTTACAATACTAACTCTACAGGAAGTCAGTCTCCATATGAAAAGTCCAGTTATCCCGAGGAAACTCAAGCAGGCTATATGGAGCAAACACAAGGGAAAAAAAAAAAAAAGCCCAGCCAGCCCTCATCTGTTCCTGTCATCTCAGCTAAGGCATTGGGTACATGAGTAAAAAGGCCGTGTCTATCAAACCCAGTCAAGTCTCCAGCTGATTCCAGCCCCCGCTGACAACTGATTGCAAACACATGATAGACGCCAAGAAAAAATGTCCCATCAGATCTTGGTCAACCACAGAAACATAAGAAATAACAATACGTTGTTTCTTTAACCACTACCATTTGCAGGAGAACTTGTACAACAGTAGATAACCACAAAAGTATAAGATAATTGCTGTCAGAAAAAGTAACCAAAATATAGAAAGAAGACAAAACTAATATTAATTTTGACTATGAGGAATAGGGACTATTTTTTATTTTTTTGGTTGAGAAAGCTTTTGAGTTAGGTCTTGAAGGCTAAGAAAACACATGGAGGAAAAATATGGGGAGAGGAATGCTTATGCTCAAGAAGGTTTTACTACGTAATTTAGAAATAAAACTCATATATTTCATATCGTTTCATTTGAAATGACTATATCACTAAAATAAAAAATAAAACTCTATAAAAGCCGAGCATTGTCTCATTGCCCATGCATATCCTTATGGTGGATCTGACATTAACCAAGAAAAGCATTTGGAGCACTGAGTGGAGAGGATTTTCTACATAACTTTTAAATAGTTTATTCATTCATGCTTTTCTATCATTCTTCTTTGATGTGAGTCAGAATCACTCTTTAATACAGCTCAGAAGTGCTGGTGTTCTAGTTTCACATGCTTTAGAAACTAGATAAGCAAACAGTAGGTTGATGATATTTGGTTACAAATAGATGAGACTGATTAGGTTTCAAGAAAGACCATTCCATCTCTGCCTTTAGGAAGACATAAGAGAAAACTTTAGGTTAAATACTTTTGTTTTGTTTCAGCTTATCAGTATATCATGAACATTTTCACATCATTAAATGTTGCTTTGAAATATGATTCATGTGGTCTGAATATTATCTCATCCCTGTGCCTTTATTATATTTCTTCATTCTCCCACAGATGGATATTTAAGGTATTTCTTTCTTTCTTTTAAATAATCTTTGATGATCATACTCTTAGTAAATTAGTTGTGTACATTCATGATTTTTGCTCAAGATAGGCGGTGATCTTTATTGTATCTTTTAATCCTGAGTATCTATGGTAAGAAAAAGAAGACATAAAATGATAGGAATGACCATAGTTGAGGAGAGATAACAATTTATGGCTTATAACGCCATAATTTCCCCCTCTCAACTCTTATTTATCTTTAGCCCTATTTCAGGCACAAGCACTACAAATCTTAGAATAAAAAACAAATTTGAAAGAGCTAAGCTTTTAAGCTCTGGATTAAAGATGTCTATAATCTTGAGTCAAATGTAATAATGGCCCTGGATTACTTTTAGGTAGCTTAGGAAAGATACTCTAAAACTTTACAGCATAATTCAATCACCTGTATACTTATTTAAAATCCAAGTTCTGAATTACAAACCCCTTGATAGTCACAATATCCTTTGAGAATTACCTGGCATAGGATCTAACAGAGACCCGTTATATGTAAATCAAAGTAAATGGTTCTCAAAAGTCATAGGCTACACACTATCCCTGGAATTTTTAAAATTGATGCTGATGAGTGTAAATTTATCACCTTGTATTTTTCTCCAGTTCTCTAACGCAGATTGCTTATATTTTTTCCTTCTTTTCTTTCTTTCTACATATTCTACGTAGTAATTTGGTAAGTGAATTTGCCCTCGCAAATCCTGGACCTTATATATAACACAAACATAGGATGACTATCTATCTGCAAGGTAGACAGGAAAAGATCAACTATCCAGGAATCTTACGACATGAACAAACAACAAAGCACTGAGTTTTATGTTCCTATACCTATTATTTGGGCTCTGGAGAAGATGGCAACCCCCAAATGCAAATTGGTGCAGACAAAAAAGGCCCCAAGACAGTCTGCATGCCCTGAGCCATCTGTGGAGGCAATCTAGCAAGGCAGGAAATTTTAGACAATAACCTCTCTACTCCAGCCAAACACCACAGAAAAACACAAGGCTTCTACTCCCATCTCCAAAGAGCAAAGGCTGAGTGGGAATCTAGACTTTGCCCTTTCTAGGCTGCAATGAGATTCTTCAACCTCCCTGCGAGAGTGGTGTGGGAGATCTAATAAGGATTCAGGAATTTTACCCCCACAGGGCAATAACAAGCCCACGTACCCAAGGGGATCAATGGGGACCCTAGACTTCCACTCCTATGTCGCAGCAACAAATTGTCTCCTGCTTCCTCATCCCCAGGGTGGTGTCACAGGCATTCTAATGGAAAGTCAGAACTTTCACTACACTCACCATTAATAAGTTCAGTGGAAGGCCAATGGGGAGTAGTAAAGGGGCACCTGGGCACTTCTAGGAAGCCAGAAATTCCACCTTCATCCTGCAATAACCAGTAGACTCCCCTACAGGTACAACTGGAGGTTGGCTGGGGAATTTGGACTTCCATTTCACCTGACAATAAAAGATGGTATCTACCTTTCTCTTACCAGCATGGCATCAAAGGGGGCCTGCTAAAAGAGAACAATGAAATAAGACCCAGAGCCTCATAACACCTCATAAATCCAGGTTGCAACAGGAAAAGTACTCTCTATGCCAAGAAACAATTTTGTTTTTTGAGATAGAGTCTCACTATATTGCCCTCAGTAAAGTACCATGGCATCACATCAACCTTAAGCTCTTGGGCTTAAGCGATTCTCTTGCCTCAGCCTCCCAAGTAGCTGGGACTACAGGCACCACCACAGTGGCCAGCTATTTTTTGTTGCAGTTGTCATTGTTGTTTAGCTGGCCAGGGCCAGTTTCAAACCCGCCATGGTTGGTGTATGTGGGTGGCACCGTAACCACTGTGCTACAGGTGCTGAACCACCAAGAAAAATTTAAACATAAAAGAAGACAATCAACAGATGCAATATCAAGGTGGTATGGATGTTAGAATTACCTAAGAGTGATGTTTAAAGCAGTCATGATAAAAAGTTTTAATAAGCAATACAAAGATATTTTAAACAAATTTTTAAAAAGAAAACCAAATGAACACTTAAAAAATGAATAGTATAATAGCCAAGTTATAAAAAGGTAAAAATTCAATGGATGGAGTCAACAGCAGAATGTAAAATACAGAAGAAAAGTCAGGGAACTTAAAGATAATGCAACAGAAATTGCTTGAATTGAACATCAGAGATAAATAGGACAGAAGCAAAAGCAGTGCACAGACTCAGGGATCTGTGGAACTACAACTATCTAACATTACTATAATAAGAGTTAAGTAAGGAGAGAAGAAAGAGAAAGGATCTGAAAATGTATTCAAAGAAATAATGGCTAATAACTCTCAAATTTGGCAAAAGACATTGACCTACCTATTCAAGAAGCTAAGTGAACAGCAAAAAGAATAAACTCAAAGAAATCCACCCTAAAGTCGTCATAATCAAACTTCTGAACAAGAAAGACAAAGCAGTTATCTTAAAAGCAGGATGAGAGAAATGATGCTTTGCCTTTAGGAGAAAAGTAACTATAATGACAACAATTTTCCCATCAGAAACCATAGAGCCCAGAAAAAAGTGACAAACATTTTTAAAGTGCTGAAAAAAAGAAACTTGTTTAAGCTTGAAATCTATATCCAGTGAGAATATCTTTTAACAGGGAAATAGAAATCAAGACATTTTTACTGAAGCAAAACTAAAAAATTTTGTCACTAGCTGAGGTCTGCAAATTAAATATGCCATTTATGGGGGCTGAGTCGTCCAATCAGAGGGAACAGCGTGAGCCAAGTACCAATACCTAAGGTGACCAGATTTTAACATTGGTAACGCGGGACACCATTGACAGGGGAGGGGTCCTTAATTAAAAATTTGGTCTATATGGAGCAACAAAATTTTCCATAGAATGCAAAAATGGTATTGTAATATATGTATTTTTAAATTTCAACATAAGTACAATTTACAAATATAATACATTTAAAAAATTACGTATAGTATTGTTTTATTCATTGGCATATTTCTCATTTGAGTGAATTTTTTTTAGTAGATTGTTTAAAAGGTCATGAAATTTTTCACAAGAATTTGTTAAATTCTATTTCACACATAAAATGGCTTTCAAAGTCTCAATACTTAATTGTGATTTTTCTGATGTCCACACTTTATTTACCGTAGAAAAAACGCATTCAGTCACAGCATTAGTGCCTGGTAAGGACAGCGCATATCCCACAATTTTTAGTGCATTATTGTATGGAACATGGTTTGTTTCAAAATGATGAAATATTTCTAACCATTTGTTCTCTATTGTGATTTTTGCTGATGCCCAAGATTTAACCTTTTCCTTATTAATATATTTTTTTAATAATGATAACTTGTAAGTCACAAGTGTCACTTTCAAGGCTGGTGCTAGACTTTTTGCCGCCACAATAAAATATAAATAATACAAGTTCTATCTGCTAAATTCATGAAATAAATAAATAAATTACTTACCTAAATTATCTGAATAGTTGATTTGTTGACATCACTTGTTTAACTAGCACTAGCATGAAGTATGATGTGTATCGTCTGAGAGACAGTTACAAAATGTTTTCGTCATTGCCAATACCAAAAAATGCCATTGTTCATTAAGTCCAAACAATGGTGGTTGAATTCTAACAACTAATCAACAATTCAAACTTTGATAAGCAGTTCTCAATAATCAGTTCTCAACAATTATTTATTATTAAAGTTTAATATTATAAAATTAACAAAAATAATATAAAACTCACATCCTGGTGAAATAGCCACATGGCAGCCCAAAACCGTATATTCTCCTTCCGTTCTCCCGCCGTTCCCTAGCTTGTCATGCATGCTTTCCAAAAATCAGGAGTTTTTAAAAATGCCGCAGGATGCAGGACAAATTGTTAAAAATTGGGACTGTCCCGCCAAAAGCGGGACGTCTGGTCACCTTACCTAAGGCTCACTCCTCTGGATCCCTTCCCACCCTCCTCTCAGGAAACAACTTTGTCATCTGTATCAAAGACAAAGTCGGCTCATCACCTGTGGCTCAAACAGCTAAGGCGCCAGCCCCATACACCTGAGCTGGCAGGTTAGAATCCAGCCTGGACCCGCCAAACAATGATGGCTGCAACCAAAAAATAGCCAGGCATTGTGGCGGGCACCTGTAATCCCAGCTACTTGGGAGGTGGAGGCAGGAGACTTACTTGATCCCAGGAGTTGGAGGTTGCTGTGAGCTGTGACGCCATGACACTCTACCCAGGGCAATAGCTTGAGGCTCTGTCTCAAAAAAAAAAAAAGACAAAATCAAGGCAACTGAACTGTGAAGTTCTTTGTCATTCCTCCACCTATACACATACCTGTATTTGTGCATATCCCTTCCCTTCTGAATAGTGATCAGTCTCCTTTCTCTGGGCTAAGGTGAATCCATTTTAGATACTTGGTTCTTGAGATACTTATACAGAACCCCAAAATATATAACTACAAGCGATGAGGACTTGAGGAGTTCGCCTCTTTGCTCATGCCTTGTCTGTGATCTTTCCTTGTTAGGTAACTCTTCTGTAAGTGTCCTCCCTTTATCGTGTGTTTCTTTGTAAGTGACTCTATATCTTACTTGTTTTCTTATAGCCAAACGTCCTGAAACAGTCCCAAGCTTCCCATACCCGCTTTCTCATCTCTCATTCATTCCTCAGTCCACCTTGATCTGGCTCGTCTTCTGCTCAAACTACTTTTCTAAATGGCACTAGTTACCAGATACAACGGACGTTTCTTGGTCCTTGTCTTGCTTCACCTCTCCATGACGTATGACACTGCTCTGCACTCCTTCCTTCTGGAAACTCAATTTCCCTTAGCTTCTGTGACTCTGCTATCCTGGTTCCTTGTACGTCTCTGGTCATCCTTCTAAGTTGTCCTCCACCATCCTTTTTTTTTTTTTTGAGACAGAGTCTTACTTGTCCCCCTCTATAGAGTATGTGCCATCACAGCTCACAGCAACCTCAAACTCTTGGGCTCAAGTGATCCCGTAGGCTCAGTTGTCCTCCACAATAGCTGGCTAGTTTTTCTATTTTTAGTAGAGATGGGTCATCCTTTTTTCCCAGGTTGGTCTTCAACTCCAGAGCTCAGGTAATCTACCACCTCAGTCTCCCAGAGTGTTAGCATTACAGGCAGGAACCACCATGCCTGGTTGACACCAAACTATTAATATATCTTCAGATGTCATCCCATCATTCCAACCCAACAATTACTGCTTTTATTTTACTCTTCTTTTTTGATCAACATAATTTATGTGTGCTGAAATTTAACTATAGGTTCAAGTGTGTGGTGAGATAAAAAAGGATGAGAAACACTGTTCTTAGCCAAGATTAGGGTATAAAAGTATAAGTTTGTTTTGTATTAGAGAAAGGGAAAAGAGTGGGGAGGGAGAGAGGAGAAAAGATAGAGAACAGAAAGCAGGGAGTGAGAGAGGAGAAGATGCTGAGCCAGGGACAAAAGGAGAATGGTGTGGCCTCCCAAAGGAAGAAGGAAGAATGCTCGCCGGACAGCTACTGCTTTAGTTCATTATCTGTGCCTGAATTCTTGCAATACTCCAGCCAACCGCCAGGAAGATGCTTGTGTTGTCTTTCTAAAAGGACACGTCGCCTGTACCTCACAAGCTAGGCCACCAGCCACATACAACGAAGCTGGTAGGTTCCAATCCAACTCGGGCCTGCCAAACGACAATGACAACTACAACCAAAAAATAGCCGGGCGTTGTAGCAGGAGCCTGTAGTCCCAGCTACTTGGGAGGCTGAGGCAAGAGAATCGCTTAAGCCCAAGAGTTTGAGTTTGCTGTGAGCTGTGACACCACAGCACTCTACCCAGGGCAACATAGTGAGATTCTGTCTCAAAAAAACAAAACAAAACAAAACAAAACCAGTTTTAGGGATCTCTTCTAACCTTAAACCTTGCCAGTGACACTAGCCCCCGAACTAGTACTAGTTCGGAGTGAGGGCAGAACTGTCTTATCCCCTGATTCAAACAAAGGAGACTCAGGCTCTAGAACAGTGCCTGGTGTAAGTTAAGTGGTCAATTAATACATGAATGAATGAATTTAAAGACTTTTGGGAACACTGGTAAGAATTTTGCATCTCTAAGGCCCGCCCCTCCCCAACCTCTACTGGGTAAAGAAATGCTTTTCCATTAGCCTCAGGCCGGAGGTTACTAATTACAAAGCGGAAAAACCCGAAGGTGGCGATTTTGCAGCAAAGAAGCCTCCGACCTGAGAGTGAATCGGGCAGCCCCCGCAGCACCTCGGTTGCCCAGCTGACAAACAGAGAACACACAAGATGCTAGCGGTCCGAGCCAGGTGAGCCCACCTCCTGGCGCAGGCGTTGGGTGGGAAGGTGGCCCGGCGTCGGGGGCGGAGCCAGACTCGCCCCGCCCCGCTCGCGAGCCTGCTGGCCAGCCTCCGGTCACGTGACGGCCGCGCAGGTGAGCACCGCTTCCGGGGTCGAGCGCCCGGATCGCAGCCGGCTCCCGCTTCCACTCGGTCGAGTGCGCGGGAGACCATGGCGTCCTCCTCGGTCCCACCGGCCACCGTACCGGCGGCGACAGCGGGCCCCGGCCCAGGTTTTGGCTTCGCTTCCAAAACCAAGAAGAAGCATTTCGTGCAGCAGAAGGTGAAGGTGTTCCGGGCGGCCGACCCGCTGGTGGGCGTGTTCCTGTGGGGCGTAGCCCACTCGGTGAGAACCTGCCCTAGCCCCTCACTGCCCTGTCCGGAAACCCTCAGCTCCTGCGCCTCAGGGCGTCCCTGTTCTCAGGCTCCAGCTCCCGGAGCCCCTAGCGCTGCCATTTTCCCCAGCCCGCAGCGCTCCCCCCACCCTCCGGGCTGTCTTGGTCCCTGTCTGCCAACCAACCCCTAGGTGTTCCCCTTCTGGCTCTACCTCCTCTCCCCCCGCCCCTCCTGCTGTAGACTTATGTCTCCCCTCCGCCCTTTACTCCTCCACTGTAGTTCCACTTTCTTCCCTACCTGACATCCTGCTCTCTGTTTCTGAACTCCGTCCTGCGGAGGACCTGACTCCAGGACATTAGGGGGAGTGGCTCTTTGGAGTTGGTGGTAGTGAGAATGCGTGTGTGTGTGGGGGGGGGGGGAGGATTGTGGAGGGTAGTCGAAGGGGAGTAACTGTATGAAAGGGATTGTTCATTTTACTTTCCACCAGTGTTTCCAGCCCCGCTCCTTGGCTTTGTCTTGGGGAAGCTTCAGGTTTCCTGGATCTTCTAATCCTGCTTGTCACTCTTCCTTTTCCTTCCAGAGGTACACCATTTCAGAGAAGCTACCTCAGCCTTAGCCTAGAGGTTGCTCTCAGGACTTTATGTCTATAGGCCTTTGGTCCTAACTGCACCCCCATTGCTGGCCCAAACAGTGATAGTGTTTGGTGTAAGTGGGAGTCATCTTTGACCAAAGAGAAAGCTGAGGAGCTTTGGTCCTGGGGACACTATGGTGGTTAGAAACAGGAAACTGCTGTAGAGGGTTTGGTTTGGGATTCAGGAGGTGGCCCAGAAGACCAGTACATCTCCTTTCCTGAGGCTACCTTGGATGAAGGAAGCACAGCCATTGCCCTTCTTTCCTCAGATCTGGAGTGGGAGGGATGCAGTGATCTTGTATGTGATGGAATATTTTTGAAATCAACTTCCTTGATTGGGTATAGTCATGGCAGGGTTGTGGTGGTGGAAGGTTGTAAGAATACAATTTTTTATCACATTCTTAATTTGTGGTTAAGAATTTTCTTTGGGGTCATTTGGCTCTCTTTGACATTTGTAGCTCTCTGGGTGGTAATGTCTTACCAGTGAGAATCCAGTCTAAGGTTTTGGTATGGGGAAGGTTGATGGATGTAGGGTAGCCTCTCAGATGTACCTTCTGGGTGATTCATTCATCCCTTAGGGAAGCTTAACAGGGGAGGTTTTCTCTTTGTAAGGATTGGGGGATTACCTGTAAGACCTGCCTCAGCTTCCCTCGATATATATTTATACTTTAGCCCCAACACCCACCCTCAGCCAACACACTTTACTTCAAGTGTCTAGAAGGGAGAAATTCCTTGAACATATGTCTTAGTGATGATTCAGCCTGTTTAGTAGGTGGCAAGGAGGGGGCAGAAAGAGCTATAGCTGAATTTTAGGCTGGGAATCTCAAGTGGCTTTTTTTTCCTTGTAGGAATATGTTCTGTCCTCCTTTTCTGCTGACAATGGGAGGAATTGGTTGCACTGCAGTGTGTGGGATTCAGGTTAGACTGCAGTTCATAACCTCTGTCAAATGATCAAGTAGGCCTTCATTTATTCAGTTAACAAACGCTTCAGGATCAGTGTGTACCAAACATTGTGCTAGCTAGGTACCTGAGGGATGTAGATGGCTAGACTGGGCCCTTGCTTTTTTTTTTTTTAAAACAGTCTCACTGGGTGGCGCCTGTGGCTCAAGGAGTAGGGTGTCAGCCCCATTACCAGAGGTGGTGGTTTCAAACCTGGCCCCAGCCAAAAACTGCAAAAACAAAACAAAACAAAAAACAAAAAAACCCACAGTCTCACTATTTTGCCCTCTGTAGAGTGCTTTTGTGTCACAGCTCACAGCAACTCCAAACTCTTGGGCTTAAGTGATTCTCTTGCCTCAGCCTCCCAAGTAGCTGGGACTACAGGCACCCACCACAACACCTGGCTATTTTTTTGTTGTAGTTCTCATTGCTGTTTAGTTGGCCCAGGCTGGGTTTGAACCTACCAACCTGGGTGTATGTGGCCAGCGCCCTACCCACTGAGCTATGGGTGCTGCCCAAGGGCCCTTGCTCTTAAAGAGCTCACAATCAAGTTGAGGAACTTACATTTATTAGTGATCAGAGCTATGTGACACACACTAACAAAGGCGTGGGATATTGTGGCAACATCAAGGAGAAAGCCATCTCAGGATTTCTAAGTACCCCAGCTCCCTTCCTACCTGCAATTTAGCAGACTATAGATCCTGGGGGCCCTGGTAAGCAGATGATGCATGTGTCCTTCAGGCTATGTATTGGTTTGACTTTAGGGAATAGACTCCTAAGGAGCTCTTATCCTCTGATGACCTGCATTCCCTCTGAAATCTGCTCTTCTACCTTGCACATAGGCAGGTAAAGAGTGGCCTGGAGGGGACTGGTCCTGTTCGTAGGGAGATGTCTTTTACAGGATGTGGACATTTCATTCTTCTTGACCCCACATGAGTCCCATTAACTTTTTTGTGTGCTTTAAATATGTTTTTACTTTGACGGTGCCCATAGCTCAGTGAATAGGGCACCAGCCACATTCACCGCTGCTAGTAGGTTGGTGGGTTTGAACCTGGCCTGGGCCTGCTGAACAACAGTGACAACTACAACCAAAAAATAACCAGGTGTTGTGGTGGGTGCCTGTAGTCCAGCTGAGGCAAGAGAATCACTTGAGCCCAAGAGTTTGAGGTTGCTGTGAGCTGTGATGCTACGCACTCTACAGAGGGTGACATAGTGAGACCATGCCTGGAAAAAAAAAATGCTTTTACTTTTCAAATGGCACATGTAACTGTCTTGAGTTGCAAAGGGTATTTTTCTTTTCTAGAGTTTCTCACAGCTTTAAAAATACTCCTGAGCTGCTTACAGGGTTTGCCTAATATAAGATAACTGTTGTTCGCATGAAGTTCCACAGCAGTGGGAGTGTGAAAGGCTGTGTGTGAGGATTGCTTACTGCAGTCCTTCTTGGGCAGCAGAAGGGGTTAGACACATTCTCCTACTCCTGTCAAGCATATGCAGTGTTTTTAAAGGAAGAAGTTTGAGTTGCCTTTTCCTGACTTCTGCCTAGATGTGGTGTATGAGTAGCTCGCCACGTCCTTACTCACTGCCTTTCTGTTCATGTTTTGGCTTATCAGATCAATGAGCTTAGCCAGGTACCTCCCCCAGTGATGCTGCTGCCAGATGACTTTAAGGCCAGCTCCAAGATCAAGGTCAACAATCACCTTTTCCACAGGTAAGCGGGGATCCTTGCCCTTCTCATGTTAACCTTCCTAGAGAATAGTAATAAATAATTTTAAAAGATTCAGTGAGTTGAAGGTCTTAGATTTAGAAGACAGCTTATCAGTTGTATGGTCTAACAACCTTCCCAATGCAGAAATTAGTTTCATTCAAAGAAACCACTAAAATAATTTCTAGTATTCCTTATACTTTTTTATATATTATATGAGTATTATCTCTCCTCTAGCTTGGAAGTTCCATAGAGTAAATACAGTCAGGTGGTATTAATATTAGCTTCTGATAAGGACTCCCTAAAGGAAATATTTGAGTCCTCTGAGCCCTTCTAGCATCAGAAGATGCCCATTCAAAACAGTGATACCTATTAGTGACTTTGGGATGTCTCTGACTTGCTTGAGATGTGAGAAATGCTACTGTTTGTAGATCGTGGCTGTACTTATACAACTTACCAGCCTAACTTAGGCAGATCTCTCAACCACTATGAGACACAGTCTCTCTTTTTATAAAATGGGAATAATATACTTTTTTTTTTTTTTTGAGACAAATCTCAAGTTATTGGCCTGGTTAGAGTGCTGTGGCATCATAGCTCACAGCATCCTCTAACTCTTGGGCTCAAGTGATCCTCTTGCCTCAGTTTTCCTATTTTTACTAGAGACAGGTTCTTGCTCTTGCTCTGGCTGGTCTTGAACCTGTGAATTTAAGCAATCCACCTGCCTCGGCCTCCCAGAGTGCTAGGATTATAGGCATGAACCACTATGCCTGGCCGGGAATAATATACTTATAAACAACTTTATAGAATTTTATAAGAATCAAGTGAGGTAATATATAGTATGCATGAAGGTACAAACTGTCAAAAATAATACTGATACTTTATTTTCTTACCTTAAAAACTCAAATTTCAGGGAAAATCTGCCCAGTCATTTCAAGTTCAAAGAGTATTGTCCTCAGGTCTTCAGAAACCTCCGTGATCGATTTGGCATTGATGACCAGGATTACTTGGTGAGAGTCCATTAAGGGGTGAGCGTAGTCCTTTCTCCGTGGCAACTAGGGAGCTGTTGGGATAGTCAGTCATATTTGGAGAAATGAGAGCCTAGGCAGATATGAATCTTTACCTTTTTGTAGTTATAGGCATCTTCAAAAATCTAATGAAATCTATAAACCATGTCCTTGGGGAAAAGTGAAGATACCTTAAGAATTTTGCATTTGGCTTGGCGCCTGTGGCTCAAGCGGCTAAGGCGCCAGCCACATACACCTAAGGTGGCGGGTTCGAATCCCCAGCCCAGGCCCGCCAAACAACAATGATGGCTGCAACGAAAAAAATAAAGGCCGGGCATTGTGGCGGGCGCCTATAGTCCCAGCTACTTGGGAGGCTGAGGCAGGAGACTCGCTTGAGCCCAGGAGTTGGAGGTTGCTGTGAGCTGTGATGCCATGGCACTCTACCCAGGGGGATAGCTTGAGGCTCCGTCAAAAAAAAAAAAAAAGAATTTTGCATTCAACTTTAGTAAGTCCATATATGGACACCTGATTAGGAAACTGCTTAATCTCTTACCCCAGGGTTTCATCCACTTTCAGAAGTATTTGGTTGACTATCATCCTATGATTTGTATCTCCACATAAAGGAAAGAGAAAAGAGCCTCTGGCCTGTTTTGTATCCGCAGGTGTCCCTTACCCGAAGTCCCCCAAATGAAAGTGAAGGCAGTGATGGTCGCTTCCTTATCTCCTATGATCGGACTCTGGTCATCAAAGAAGTATCCAGTGAGGACATTGCTGACATGCATAGCAACCTCTCCAACTACCACCAGGTCAGCCCCCTCTCCAGTCCCATTTTTCCCTCTCTTCCCTACTCATACTTAGCTGCTGCCAGAGCATGTATTGAGACTTCCTATCCCTTTTTCTTTCTACAATCCATTGTTCTTCCCAAAAAACACTTAATATCTGTTTTTGAAAACTAGGGATTTCATAAAAAGAGCCTCTATGTACCTGTTTATGTTTGACATAACTGAAAAATTTAGATGTGTTCCTTCCCATTTAGTGCATACAATCTAAAACCACTGTGGATTGAAACATATAAAGCCCACAAGCAGCAAAAGTAGACTATAAAGTCAGAATTAGGTAAAATGCTCACATCAAATACACTATCAGGAATAAACATAGTTTAGAGAAAAAACCTAGATAAGAGCACAGTTGGGATAAACTGGACGGGAGAATTCATAATCATCTCAAGCCCTAGATGGGATTAGGGAAGCTATTCTGTCTGATCAGACTAACTAGGAATATAAAGTTTATAGAATATTTGGCTGGACTGGGGGGGTGCAGCACTTGTGGCTCAGTGAGTAGGATGCCGTCCCCAAATACCGAGGGTAGTGGGTTCAAACCCTGTTCCGGCCAGCTTAAAACAGCAATGATAACTGCAACACAAAATACAAAATAGCTGGGTGTTGTGGCAGGTGCCTGTAGTCCCAGCTACTCTGGAGGCTGAGGCAAGAGAATGGCCCAAGCCCAAGAGTTGGAGGTTGCTGTGAGCTGTGACTCCACAGCACTCTACCCGGGCAACATAGTGAGAAAAAAAAATAAAAGAAAGAATTTTTTTTTTTGGCTGGGTATGGTGGCTAATGCCTGTAATCCTAGTGCTCTGGGAGGCTGAGGTGGGTGAGGTTTGAGACCAGCCTGAACCAGAGTGAGACCCTGTCTCTACCAAAAAAAAAAAAAAAAAAGCCAGCATTGTGGTGGGCACCTGTAGTCCCAGCTACTTGGGAGGCTAAGGGCAGGAGAATTGCTAAAGGAAGAAAAGAAAAAAAAGACAAGAAATTATAATTAAAAAAAAAGAGTTTCAAGCTGTTGCTCTCGGTAGAGTATTGTGGCATTGTAGCTCATAGCAACTTCCAATTTGGGCTCAAGTGATCCTCTTGCCTCAGTTTTTCTATTTTTAGTAGGGGCAGGGTCTCACTTTTTGTCAGGCTGGTCTCGAACTCCTGAGCTCAACCAGTCCACTTATCTCAACCACGCAGAGTGCTAGGATTATGGGCATGAACCACCATACCCAACCTATAGAGTGTTTTGATGATTAGAAATGTTCTTCGTGAATGTCTTTCTCCTAAAAAAAACTTTTCACCAAAATCAACGAGTAGCCAGGCATTATGGTGGATGACTGTAGTCCCAGCTACTTGGGAGGCTGAGGCAAGAGAATCACTTAAGCCTAAAAGTTTGAGGTTGCTGTGAGCTGTGAGGCCACGGCACTCTACTGAGGGTGACATAGTAAGACTCTTGTCTCAAAAAAAAAAAAAATTAATGAGTAAGTAATGAATGAAAGACTTTAAGTCTTTGGTTTATGCAACAAATATTGAATATCTCTTTTGTGTATTACTGGGCCCTATGTTAGGTAGCGGAGAAAGGGGAATAGAACAGATGTGGTCCTTGAGGAACTATTGGTCTAATGGCAGAGACCAATAAACCAGTGTTAGCACACAGGAAGATGTGTGCGATAGTAGAGGTATGCACAGTATGTTCTAAGAGTGCAGACAAGAGCTTCTGACTCACCTAGGGAAGAAGGTGTGCTTGGGAAGCTTAAAGAGTTTTTTTTTTTTTTTTAGAAACACAATCTCACTTTGTCACCCTTGATAGAGTGCCATGGCGTCAGCAACCTCCAGCTCTTGGGCTTAGGTGATTCTCTTACCTCAGCCTCCTGAGTAGCTGGGATTATAGGTGCCAGCCATAACACCTGTCTATATTTTTGTCGCAGTTTCACTGGGGCCTGGTTTGAACCCATCACCCTCAGTATATGGGGCTGGCGCCTTACTCACTGAGCCACAGGTGCTGCCCAGCTTAAAGAGTTTTTAATGAAGAGATATCATAGGAGCTGTTTTTTTTTTTTTTTTTTTTTTTGAGACAGAGTTTCAAGCTGTCGCCCTAAGTAGAGTGCCATGGCGTTCCAGCTCACAGCAACCTCAAACTCTTGGGCTTAAGTGATTCTCTTGCCCCAGCCTCCCAAGTGGCTGAGACCACAGGCACCTGCCACAATGCCTGCCTATTTTTTTTGTCATAGTTGTCATTGTTTAGCAGTCCTGGGCTGGGTTCTTTTTTTTTTTTTTTTTTTTTTTGTGACAGAGTTTCACTATGTTCACCTCAGAGTGCTGTGGCATCACAGCTCACAGCAACCTCAGACTCGGGCTCAAGCGATTCTCTTGCCTCAGTCCCCCGAGTAGCTGGGACCACTGGCGCCTGCTATAACGGCCACCTATTTTTTGGTTGCACCCTACTCACTGAGTTACAGGCACCAAGCCCCTGCACTGGGTTCTAACCCACCAGCTTTGGTGCATGTGGCCGGTGCCCTACCCACTGAGCTAAGGGCGCCGTCACCCAGGATCTGGTTCTTGAAGCACTATCAGGGGTTAACCATTGGACAAGGTGGAAGAGAGCATTCTAGTCAAAGGAAAACAGCACTCATAAAGTCACAGAACCATGAGAGAGTTTGGTGTTAGGAAGCCGCAAGAAATTCAGTGTGGCTGGGATATGGTACTGTGGAAAATATTTAGGCAGGAGCCAGATTGTGAAAGGCTTATAAGCTATACAAAGAAGTTAGGGCTTTATCCTGAAGGTGGTTTGCAGGGAAATGATACCTGTTATTTAAAAACATCCCTGTAACAGCATATTAGAGATTAGATTGGAGAGGGGAGTACTAGGAGTGTGGATACCAGTTAGGGGGTAATTTTGATAGTCTAGGGTAGAAATGATGAGGGCCTGGAAGAGCAGTGGCAGTGAGGATGGAAAGGAAAACCTCTGGGAGAAGTATGGGAGTTAAGGCACAGGAACTTCCAAATTCCTGGAGGGATAACTGGTTGCACATTCACCAAGAAGGGAAACAAAGAGGAATAGGTTTTTGGAGGAAGAAAGTTCTGATTTGGACATGTTGAGTTTGAGTTTTCTGCAGTTCATCCAGATAAGGGTGACCAGTAAGTGGTTAGGGTATGGGTGTGGAATTCAGGAAAGAGGATTAGACTGGGAAGATAGATTTGAGGGTTGTACACAAATAAGTGGTCATTAAAACCACAACTATAAATAAAATTACTGAAGGGAAGTATGTGGAGGGAAATGAAAATAAGGTTGCAGACAGAACCTTAAGAAGCAAATAAAGAATAGAGCACCAGAAGAGAGGAAGAGTAAATGGACACTTTGGTGATTTGTGCCCTATTGAAATCCATATGGGATTTGGGGACAGAGAGGAGAATCAGGGTGGTATAAGGAGAGAAACTGGTCAGTAGGACTAAATGCCATACAGTTGGAATAAGACAGTGACCAGAATACCCATTAGATTTGGCAACACGGGGTTTGGGGGAGATTTCAGAGGAGAAATGAGGTTTTAAATCTGATTTCAGTGGTATGAGGTATGAAGGAGAGATAGGAAATGGATTGATTGCTGATTACTTTTCTGAGGTTGGCTATGAAGAGGAGGCAGTAGCAACACATAGAGAAAAGAATTGAGAAAAGAATTTCTTTTTATTGGGTCAGGGTCTTGCTCTCTTGCCTGGGCTAGAGTCCGGTGGTGTGATCATAGCTTACAGCAGCCTCAATCTTGTGGGCTCAGGCAATCCTCTTGCCTCAGCCTCTGAGTAGCTGAGACTACAGTTGTGTGCCACCATGTCCAGCTAATTTTCTTTTATTTCTTAAAGAGATGTATGTAGTCTTGCTGTGTTTCTCAGGCTGGTCTTTAACTACTGGCCTGAAGTGATCCTCCCATGTTGGCTTCCCAAAGTGCTAGGATTACAGGTGTGAGCCACTGTGTCCAGCCAAGAATTGGCTTTTTTTTTTTGCAGTTTTATTTTTGGCTGGGGCTGAGTTTGAACCCACCACCTCTTTGAGCCACAGGCACCACCCCCAGAATTGGCTTTTTTTTAAGAGATGAGGCCTTACTCTGTTGCCTAGACTGTTCTTGAACTCCTGCATTAAAGCAATCCTCCCACCTCAGCCTCTGGAGTAGCTATAGTCTTGTGCTGCTGTGCCTGGCTCAAAAGCAGAATATTTTTTCAAGAATCCAAATTATAGGCTCGGCCCCTGTGGCTCAATCGGCTAAGGCGCCAGCCACGTACACCTAAGGTGAGGGGTTCGAATCCCCAGCCCCGGCCTGCCAAACAACAATGATGGCTGCAACCAAAAAATGGCCGGGCGTTGTGGCGGGTGCCTGTGGTCCCAGCTACTTGGGAGGTGGAGGCAGGAGACTCGCTTGAGCCCAGGAGTTGGAGGTTGCTATGAGCTGTGA
>CAUYQV010027572.1:0-16249 GCA_963574575.1 Galagoides demidoff | reverse complement strand
CGCCTGTGGTCCCAGCTACTTGGGAGGTGGAGGCAGGAGACTCGCTTGAGCCCAGGAGTTGGAGGTTGCTATGAGCTGTGATGCCATGGCACTCTACCCAGGGGGATAGCTTGAGGCTCTGTCTCAAAAAAAAAAAAAATTGGTAAATGTTGCTTTTTAGAAAATATAAACCGTATAGAAATTTGTAAGATAGTCTATGGTATACATACACCATGGTTTCTTACTCAGGTCTTCTTTATCCTGTCAGAGAAGGCAGTTATCCTCGGTAGACCTCTCCTAAGACGTTTGACTTTCTGAATCTGACTGTTCTAAACTGCATTATACCATGTCTTCATTCCTTTTAATATCATGAATAATGTCCTGCTCTGGACATTATTCCACACTGCTCTGTGTGGAATAGATGATGTCCCTGGATCTCCTGACATGAATATCCTTTGTCCAGTTCCTCTCAACAAACCATTGTTTCTATAGATATCTGTTTAGGTTAAAGAGTAGAATGACATCTTTGGGTCTAGGTCCTGTAATTTCTTCATACTCCATCATATCATTTATTCCTAATCCAGTTGACTTTTTTTTTTTTTTTTTGCTTGCTTGCAGTTTTTCACTGGGGCTGGGTTTGAACCCACCACCTCCAGCATATGGGGCTGGCACCCTACTCTTTGAGCCACAGGCACCACCCTGACTTTTTTTTTTTTAATTAAAAAATTTTTTTTTAGATAGAACTCTCCCTCTAGCCCCTGGGTTAGAATGCCAGGGCCTCTGCCTGGTTCACAGAATTTCATATCCTGGGCTGAAGTAAACTTCCTGCCTCTGACTCCGCCTCCTGAGTAACTGGTACCACAGGCACCTGCCAGGATGCCTGACTAATTTTTCTATTTTCAGTAGACATGGGGTCCCACTTTGCTAGATTGGTCTTGAACTACTGACTTCAAGAGATCGTCTCATCTCACCCTTCCAGAGTTCTAGGATTACAGGCATGAGCACCCAATCTCCAAATGACTTTTTTTTTTTTTTTTTTTGAGACAGAGTCTCAAGCTGTTGCCCAGGGTAGAATGCTGTGGCATCATAGCTCACAGCAATCTCAGACTCCTGGGCTTAAGTGATTCTCTTGCCTCAGCCTCCCAAGTAGCTGGGATTATAGGTGCCACCACAACACCCAGCTTTTTTTTTTTTTTTTTTTTTTTGCAGTTGTCATTGTTGTTTAGCTGGCCCAGGCTGGGTTCTAACCTGCCCGCTCTGGTATATGTGGCCGGCACCCTACCTACTGAACTATGGATGCTGCCTCCAGTAACTTTTTTTTGTTGTTGAGACAGAGTCTGACTCTGTCGCTCTCAGTAGAGTGCTATTGCATCACAGCTCACAGCAACTTTAACTCTTGGGCTTAAGTGATTCTCTTGCCTCAACCTCCCAAGTAGCTGGGACTACAGGCACCCTCCACCATGCCCAGCTATTTTTTGTTGCAGTTGTCATTGGTGTTTAGCTGGCCTGGGCTGGGTTTGAACTCTCCACCCTTGGTGTATGTGGCTGGTGCCGTAAACACTGTGCTACAGGGCCAAGCCTCTAGTTACTTAAATGCAACCAAAGACTGACCAGGGTGACTCTGGCAAATAATATGAAACTCCTTATTCCCTTTCCTTCTTCCTTTCTACTCAGAGGGTATCTAGATTTTACTTTGGACCTTAGAAAAGTGAGGAGCAATTCTGATCTGCTTAACATACAACTGTGAACAGATATACAGTGTTCTTGGTGGACTGTGGATTATAGAATCTTTGAAGGTGAGGAGACAATTGCATACTATAACTAACTTACCCTGTTTTATTTGAAAACTTTAGATCTTTTCACCGTTTTTGTGAGTGGTATATTTTTTGTTCTTTTGTAGTATTTTCTAAGCAGTTATTATTTGTATAAAGAGTAGTCATTGAGTTTCAAGTATTATTGAGCTAAACATGTATATAACTGTCCTTACTTTTTTTTTTAAAGACAAGAGTGTCATTCTGTCGCCCTGGGTAGGATGTGGTGGCATCATGATAGCTCACAGGATCCTCAAACTCTTGGGCTCAAGGATCCTCTTGTCTCAGTCTCTCAAGTACCTGGAACTACAGGTACCCACCATAATGCCTAGCTAGTTTTTTCTCTTTTTAATCAAGACAAAGGTCTCACTCTTGCTCAGACTGGTCTTGAAGTCCTGAGCTCAAACAATTCTCCTGTGTCAGCCTGCTAGAGTGCAAGGATTGCAGACATGAGCCATCTATCTAGTCTGGCCTAGCTGTATTATCTATTTCCAGTGGTTTTCCAACATTGATTTCATTTGTCAGTGTCATCTGCAAATGATGAAAAGAATTTCCTTTTTGATGTTTATGCCCATTCTTGTTTGAATGACTTGACTAGCCTTTTCAGAACTTTTTATTTTTATTTTATTTGATTTTTTGAGATAGAGTCTCACCTGGTCACCCTTGGTAGAGTGCTATGGTAGTTTAGCTCACAGCACCCTCAAACTCTTGGGCTTACGTAGTTCTCTTGCCTCAGCCTCTCAAGTAGCAGGGACTATAGGCACCTGCCACAACGCCTGGCTCAGGCTGGTCTCGAATTCCTGAGCTCATGAAATTCACCTGCCTAGGCCTCCCTTCCAGAACATTTTATAGCAATGAATACCTTTTCCTTCCTGATTTTAATGAGAATACCTCTAGTGTTCACCATTAACCAACCTTTTTTCCCCCTGTGAATTGTGCAAGACAAACAAAGGTGTCTGTGACCTGAATCCAGCCAGTTCTCTGGAACCACTTTCCTATTTAATATTTACTATGACTCAGGAAGTAGTGTATAGATCAGTTTACCAGTTTTACATAGGAAAAAATCTCTTGATTCTCAACTATTCTCTTTTGTGCTCAGTTTCTCTCTTTTAAGGACCTGGTGGACCCCAACTATACTTCAAGTGTGTTTTGTGCTTCCCAGACCTCTTGAAACTGGAAGTTGGGTGGTAATAAGAAATATTCAAAAAGTACTAGATATTATTTTCCTAATTTTATTATTACTATTATTTTACATATTCTCTCTTCTCTGTTAGTGATTGGCATTAACCTATTCTTAGTTACTTAAGCTAGAAATACAGAATTTTTTACTACTCTTTTACTCATTCTTACAAAAAATGTTTTTGATACATAATATTTATACTTATAAGGTACAACATGTGAAATTCTTAGACTATGTGTAATGATCAAGTCAGGGTGCTTAAGGTGTCTATCACCTTGAGTATTTATTGCTTTTCTGTGTTGGGAACATTTCAAGTCTTCTCTTCTACCTATTTTGAAAAATGCAATGCAAGTATGCATTTGAAATAATAATACATTGTTAACTCTAGTCACCCAACTCTGCTGTCGAACACTAGAATGTATTCCTTCTATCTGCTTTCCCTATTTTACTGATTAATGCAATAAAACACATTCATTGAATGCCTAGTACATGCTAGGGACAAGGCAGGTAAGATTCCTGCTTTCTTAGAACTTGCATTCTAATGAGAAGAGTTGTATAATGGGCTAGCAAGATCATTTCAGGTAGTGCCAAGTACTTTACAAAAAACAGGATATGAATTTGAGTGATGGGGAAGAGAGAATGGTTTTAGAGTGTGTTTAGTGTGGGTCCCTGAGAAACAGATGCCAAGATGGGATTAAATGTGCAAAGATTTTCTTTTGGGGTGTGTGTGTGTGATAAAATGTGCATAATATAACATTTAACTTTTTTTTTTTTTTTTTTGGAGACAGAGTCTCAAGCTGTCACACTGGGTAAAGTGCTGTGGCATCACAGCTCACAGCAACCTCAAACTCTTGGGCTTAAGCGATTCTCTTGCCTCAGCTTCCCAAGTAGCTGGGACTATAGGTGCCTGCCACAATGCCCCGGTGTTTTTTGGTTGCGGTTGTCATTGTTGCTTAGCAGGCCCAGGCTGGATTTGAACCTGCCACTCTAAGTGTATGTGGCCGGCACCCTGTCAGTTGAGCTATGGGTGCTGCCAGAACATTGAATATTTTAACCATTTGTATGGCAGTATTTGGCATTAAGCACATTCACATTGTTATGCAACATCACCATCATCCATCTCCACAACGTCTTCGTCTTCCCCAAGTGAAAGCCTGTACTCATTAAACACTAAATCCCATTCTCCTTTCCCCTTGTTCCTTGCAGTCATCATTTTTCTTTCTGTCTGTGAATTTAACTACTCTGGGTATTTCGTAGGCATGTATAAGTCAAGTCATGCAATATTTGTCCTTTTGTGTCTTCTTATTTCATTTAACATTCAAGATTCATCCATGTTGTAGAATGTGTCAGGATTTCGTATATAAGGCTACCTAATACTTCACCATATGTATATATCACATTTGGTTTATCCATTCATCCCTGGTGGACACTTGGGCTGCTTCCACTTTCTGGCTATTGTGACTAATGCTGCTATGATTAAGTCTCTGGTTTCATTTGGATATATAGGGTGGACATAAAGTTTGCGAGCAATTTAAAATAGTTTAACATGGTAAATTGCACACGAACTTTATGTCCACCCTATATTACCAGAAGTGGAATTGTTGGATTGTATGGTGATTCTCTGTTTAAGTTTCTGAGGAATCACATTATTATTTTCCCCAGCAGCTGTACCATTTTACAGTCCCACCAGTAGTGTACAAGGGTTCCGGTTTCTCCATATCCTATCTAACACTTGTTATTTTGTTTTTGGTCATAGTTACCTGAATGAGTATGAAGTAATATCTTGTATCTTTGGTTTGGTTTTCCCTCATGGTTAGTAATGTCATTGAGTATCTTTTCATGAGCTTATTGACTGTGTATCTTCTTTGGAGAAATGGCTATTCAAATCCTTTGCCTATTTTTTAATTGGGTTGTGTGCTTTTTTGTTGAAGTCTAGAAGTTCTTTATGCAGTTATATTCTGGATATCAGTCCCTTACCAGATATATGATTTGCAAATGTTTCCTCCCATTTTGTCTTTTCACTCTATTGATAGTATTCTTTTATGTATAAACTGCAAGAATTGTATTAGGGAAAATGTCTGTGGAGGAAAATGAGCAGGGAGCCAGGGTGTACCATGATGTAAGTCTGAGTGAAGGAAGGAGGAAGGGAAGGTTGGATGAGGTCTAAGGAAGTTTCAACAAGGAGTCCTAGAGCCATTAAGCATCAAAGGAGTTCTGTGTCTCCAGGGGACATGCCTAATTCAGTCATTGGCTAGGAAGTATGTCCTTGGGCAAATGCAGTGATAGATTCAGAGCGTATCAGCTGGGCTCTTGATCAATTAAATTAAGCTCTTCTTTTCTGGAAGTCTGTAAGGTACATTCCCCTGGCTGCCACAGAGCAGTCAGGGAGGACCTCTACAAAGAGATGACATTTCAGTTCAGACCTGAATGGTGAGTGAAAGTTAGGATAGCTTTTCAGAAATCTTTTTTTTTTTTCTTTTGGTGACAGAGTCTTAATATGTCAGCCTCAGTAGAGGGCTGTAGCGACACAGCTCACAGCAACCTCAAACTCTTGGTCTTAAGCAATTCTCTTGCCTCAGCCTCCCAAGTAGCTGGGACTACAGGCACCGGCCACAACGCCCCACTATTTTTTTGTTGCAGTTGTTTGGCTGGCCCAGGCTGAGTTCGAACCAGCCACCCTTGGTCTATGTGGCTGGCGCCGTAACCACTGTTCTATAGGCACTGAACTAGCTTTTCAAAAATCTTTAGGAAGAGTATTGTAGGCATAGAAAACACAAAGTGCAAAGGCCCTGAGATGAAGCTTGTCATGCTCCGGGAACAAAAGGAATGCTAGTTTGGCTACAATATAATGAATAAAGAGGTGAAGTAGTAAGAGGCAGAGTTAGGGATTTGAAATTATAAAGGGTCATACAAGCTATGCTAAAGAATTAGAATTTTATTTTTGAAATGTTTGGAAACCATGGGAGATTTTAAAACAGGGATGTGGTAAGATCTGATTTATATTCTTAGAATATACCCAAGTATAGAAATGGACTGTTGGTAGAAATAAGAAAACCAATTTAAGAGTTTTTTGCAGTATTACAGTCAAAAAACGGTAGACATATATAGGGTAGACATAAAGTTGATGTGCAGTTTAATTTGGACTAGTATGTTAGCAATGGATATTTCCTATTTAAATGTTAACAAAGTCCTAGTGATTCTGTCTTTCATTGTCTGGATTTTATGCTTACATTGCTGGCCTGTTATTGTATGTGCTTGTATTTTCTCTCCTTACATATTAACAATCTCTCTTTTTTTCCCTCCTCCTTTTTAACACTTCACCCTGCCTCCACCCTTGCCTACTAGGGAGGGGCCAGTAACAACTCCTTAACTGTTTTTTTTCTGCCTCTAGTTTTGGCTCCTTTAGTCCTATTTTCATATTGTATTACCCAGGTGATCTATTAAAAGTACGCTGTCATAACTTTCCAGTTTAAGATTTTTGAAAGAATAAAAAACATGGTAGCATGACCTGCCTCTTCTGCTTCTCATCTGTCCCCCACATGCACTGTTATCCTCTTTCTTGGTGCTTACTTTCCTTCAAATTATGGATTTCTTTGCAAAGCCCTCCAGTCACCATGTCTGCTATCTGGGTTAAACATCCTTATAGTCAGGCCTTGGAATCTGTATTTGTCTCTTTAGTCTGTTAATTTTGGGGGGTTTGGTACTGTGGAGCTTATGTATTTTTGCTTTTAGAATGTTAATGTGCTGATTAATTTGTCATGACAATTCCAAATAGGCACTATAGTAGCCCTTTGAAACTTGTTTCAAGGAATGCCACTTTTTTTGTATTCTGTGATTTTATCCTTGAAGTCTCTTTACAATATCTTATTTTTTTCTGTGGTCTGATAACATGATACGCATATCTATACTTGTCTCTTTTAGAACTATTAGTGAGTTGTCAGTAAATATTTATGAGTATTTCGTCTTGATTTTCATGGTCAACAAGGATCCAAATCTTTTCATAATAGCTAATAGTGTACTTTCTGAACCTGATTGTCTATTGAGGATAGGTTCCCTTCATTGTTTTTTTTTTTTTTTTTTTTTTTTTGGCCAGGGCTGGGTTTGAACCTGCCAACTGTGGCATATGGGGCTGGTGCCCTACCCTTTTGAGCCACAGGTGCCGCCCTTTTTTTTATGTTTTTATTTTAGATCTGGCCTATTGTAAAGAAATCAAGTTTGTCTCGTCATTTCACAATTACCCTTGAGTACAACTTTCTTCTTTCTACCAGGTATCAGGCTTTAAGTTAGTTACTTGCTAATAAGTTTATCAAGGTTCTTTTCAAAACTGAGTATATTACTAGAGTGTGTACTCCTAAAAGAGATCTATCTCTCTTAAGAAATGTAGGTTACTTGAGCACTTTGCTAAGTCAGTGAAGAATTCAGAGTGATGTCTTTGGGGGAGGAATACCTTTCTTGCTAATGAAATTTTGACTATTTAGAATATGACAAAATATTTAGATAGCAGAAGAGGACATTCTGTCAGGTAGTTGGATTAATGCACGTAAAGTGGCACATAGTGAAATATCCATAGAAGAGAATTAAAAATTTAATACTAAGGCAGGCCTGATGGCACTTGCCTTGTAATCTCAGGTAATTGGGAGGCTGTGGCAGGAGCATCACTTGAGCCCCAGATATTTGAGACCAGCCCAAGCAACAGAGAGAGACACAATCTGAAACATAAATAAGTAAATAAAAATGTAATGCATATCCTAAGTAATATCCCTGTGGTATAAGAATTTTTGTCTCAATTCTTGAGAAAAGATAGTTGAATGGTGGACATATTTCTGATTCATTTTCTGATAATCTCTAAAGCTTTTTATAGAAAAATAGGAAATCATCTATGACTATTTTCTTTTTTTGCATTTTTTTTGGCTGGGGCTGGGTTTGAACCTGTCGCCTCTGGCATATGTGTTGGCACCCTACCCTTTTGAGCCACAAGCACTGCGCTATGGCTAGTTTCTTTTAAAATCTTATTCCTTGGCTGGGTGTGCTAGCTCACACCTATAGTCCTAGTACTCTGGGAGGCTGAGGCAGCTGTGTTGCTTGAGCTCACAAGTTGGAGCCCAGCCTGAGCCAGAATGAGACCCCATCTCTAAAAATAGCTGGGCATTGTTGTGGGCACCTATAGTCCCTGCTACCTGGGAGGCTGAGGCAAGAGGATCATTTGAGCCCAAGAGTTTGAGGTTGCTGTAAGCTATGATGCTATGGCACTTTACTGAGGATGACAGAGTAAGACTCTTGTCTCAAAAAAAAAAATCTTGTTTCTTTAGTCATGTAAATCAATAAATTTTTATTCAAAATTTAAAGTAAGTATTTGTATTAATAATTGGTAGTAAAGGATCATAACCAATAAGTGTATCAAGGTTTTTTTTTTTTTTCTGAGACAGAGCCTCAAGCTGTTGCCCTCGGTAGAGTGCTGTGGCATCACAGCTCACAGCAACCTCCAATTCCTGGGCTTAAGCGATTCTCTTGCTTCAGCCTCCCAAGTAGCTGGGACTACAGGTGCCTGCCACAATGCCTGGCTATTTTTTTTTTTTTTTTGGTTGTAGTTGTCATTGTTGTTTGGCAGGCCTGGGTTGGATTTGAACCTGCCAGGTCTGGTGTATGTGCCTGGTGCCTTAGCTGTTTCAGCCACAGGTGCCGAGCCAGTTAGGATGATTCTTGTCTGATTGGCTTCTTCCTATAAACTTGCTCATTGACATGTTCATATGTTAACTCATCTTTGTGTTCCTACTTTATTACTGAGCCTGCTGTACTCCAGATGGGGCTTGATGGCTGTTCTTGGATACAATGCTGTCTGTCCTTGGAAATGATAGGGATTTTAATAACTTTCTGCAGGAATAGGTCATTCCATTTCTTAATTACTGTCATTTGGCTCGGTGCCTGTGGCTCAAGTGGCTAAGGCGCCAGCCACATACACCTAAGGTGTCGGGTTCGAATCCAGCCCGGGCCCGACAAACAACAATGACGGCTGCAACCAAAAAATAACCGGGCGTTGTGGCGGGCACCTGTGGTCCCAGCTACTTGGGAGGCTGAGGCAGGAGACTCGCGTGAGCCCAAGAGTTGGAGGTTGTTGTGAGCTGTGACGCCACGGCACTCTACCCAGGGGGCCAGCTTGAGGCTCTGTCTCAAAAAAAAAAAAATTACTGTCATTTGTCCTGATAATAAAATTATATATGAAAGTGAGAAACTTTTGAGATTGTATATTTCTTTACTATACTATCATTTATGGAGAGGAAAAGAACTTGCTACTAAATATCTGTTTTCCTCTCCTTTTAGGAAGTGGTAAAAATATAAAGGGGGGTTGGCACCTGTTGCTCAGTGGGTAGGGCATAGCCATATACACTGAGGCTGGCAGGTTCAAGCCTGGCCTGGGCCTGCTAAATAGCAATGACAACTGCAACCAGAAAAAGCCAGGCGTTGTGGCAGGTGCCTGTAGTCCCAGCTACTTGGGAGGCTGAGGCAACAGAATTGCTTAAGCCCAGGAATTGGAGGTTGCTGTGAGCTGTGATGCCATGGCATTCTACCAAGGGCAGCATAGTAACATTCTGTCTCAAAAAAAAAAAAATGTAAAGGGTAAAACATAGCTATGATTTTATAAGTTAGGATAGAGGTTAGCAACTCTTGTTGGGTGGCAATGATGAGAAGAGGAAGTTCTGGAGTTCTGGGTATGTTTCTTCATTGGTATGCTAGTTATGTAGATGTGTTAACTTGGTTGACTGTTCATCAATCTATAAACTTAGAATATGTGTATGTTACACATAACAAAAACTTAAGTTAAAATATTTTAACATCGTTCAGCTATTCACATTTTGCACTAGTAAAGCTCTTCATTTGTTACATTAATGCCTTTCTGATGAGGATATTCCATTTGGAGTCATGGAACTTAGTACAGTATCTCTTTTCTTGCATATACGTTATATTGATGTAGATGCTTTAAATTCATGTTCTAATGTTCAACAATTTAAGAGGTTAAATGATTTAGATACACTTAGATTAGCTGTAGAAAGTTTGATTTTGTGTTCTGTGCTGCTTGTTTAGTTGAATTATCTTCAGCAACTCACAGTCTTGGCTCTAGTCTATTTTGTGTTTAAGACTGTTGACAATAGTGCGTCTGTTGTCTATTAGGAGAATTCATATTCTCATTAGAGAATAAATAGGGTAGTATGAAGGAAAGAACCTTAGGAAAGAAAAGCTATATTCACATTAATTCATTATTAATAGTAATCCATCTAATGTAGTGACTATCAAATAGTACAGAAAATATTTAATAATTACTACTTAAAATGTCATACCAGGACAAAAACATGTTGATGAGTCTTTAAATTGTAATCCTTGTTACCTATTTTTACTGTAATAGGTTTTGAAGAAATTGTTTGAGTTAACCAAATTATGCTGGGGCGGTGCTGTGGCTCAAAGGAGTAGGTTGCCTGGTCCCATAGCCTGGAAGTGGCGGGTTCAAACCCAGCCCTGGCCAAAAACTGCAAAAAAAAAAAAAAAAAAATTCTTAACCAAATTATGTTGATGAAGGTAGCAAGATATACAGTAAGATCAGTTTTTGATTAATAGAAGTTTTCAAGTAGGCTTATACCTTGTGGTATTTACAGTATAGTAGAACCTCCGTAATTTGACCACATAAGGGACTGTAACAAACTGGTTAACATATAAAGGTGGTCAACTTAAGGAAGTGGTTGGTGTAAGGTGGTGGTCAGCTATGAAGTTTCTATTATATTCCTAAAAATTGGGTACATGAGTAGAGCTATCAGAGAAAAATATTTAATAAGAACAGTAAAATGTTTCATTACAGCCATTTGTATCCTGATGAAGAGAAGGCAGTTGTGCCAAGGGATGTTCTCAGTGGAATTTAAGAATTCTAAAATAGTGGCTCGGCCCTTGTGGCTCAAGCGGCTAAGGCGCCAGCCACATACACCTGAGCTGGCGGGTTCAAATCCAGCCTGGGCCCGCTAAACAACAATGACGACTGCAACCAAAAAATAGCTGGGCATTGTGGTGGGCGCCTGTGATCTCAGCTACTTGGGAGGCTGAGAATCGCTTGAGCCCAGGAGTTGGAGGTTGCTGTGAGTTGTGATTGTCACAGCACTCTACCCAGGGGGGACAGCTTGAGGCTCTGTCTCAAAACAAAACAAAACAAAACAAAAAACTTAAAAAAAAAGAATTCTAAAATAGTATAATAAAATACATTAAAAATCTTTTTCATATCTAATTATGTTTTCCAGGCCTTCCTTAAAGTTTCCCATGTCTCAATGGACTCCTGAATATAACAAGCTCTATACCTTAAAAGTGGATATGAAGAGTGAGATTCCTTCTGATGCACCAAAGACACAGGAGAGTCTGAAAGGGATCCTTTTGCATCCAGAGCCCCTTGTGGCGGCCAAAAGTTTTCCTGCAGAAGTTGAGATGATAAATAGTAAAGTGGGGAATGAATTCTCTCACTTGTGTGATGATACTCAAAAACAAGAGAAGGACATGAATGGCAACCAACAAGAACAAGAAAAAAGTGTTGTTGTGAGGAAAAAACGCAAAAGCCAGCAGGCTGGCCCTTCCTACATGCAGAATTGTGTTAAAGAGAACCAGGGAATATTAGGATTAAGGCAACATCTAGAAACGCCAAGTGATGAAGATAATGATTCCTCTTTTAGTGATTGTCTTTCTTCTCCTTCATCTAGTTTGCATTTTGGGGATTCTGATACTGTGACGTCTGATGAGGATAAAGAAGTCTCTGTAAGACATTCCCAGACCATTTTGAGTGCTAAAAGTAGAAGTCACAGTGCACGGTCCCAAAAGTGGCCTCGGACAGAGACAGAATCCGTATCAGGATTGTTAATGAAAAGACCCTGTTTTCATAGTGGTTCATTAAGGAGACTTCCATGCAGAAAGAGATTTGTGAAAAACAATTCCTCACAGAGGACGCAGAAACAAAAAGAGAGGATATTAATGCAGAGGAAAAAACGAGAAGTGTTAGCTCGAAGAAAATATGCCTTGCTCCCCAGTTCTAGTAGTTCTAGTGAGAATGACCTCAGTAGTGAATCCTCTTCCAGCTCATCAACTGAAGGAGAAGAAGATTTGTTTGTTTCTGCCAGTGAAAATCACCAAAACAACCCAGCTATTCCCTCAGGTAAAAAATGTTTCTTAAGTTGAGTAAAACGTGGAGCCTATAGCATTGTGCTTGTTCTTATTTTCTTGTTTCCATGTTTTAGTGATTTTGTTTTATTTAGAAGAAATGTCAGGCTCCATTAACTTGTATTTTTAGGCCATATGAAGAAATTATCAACTGTAATCTTAAACCATGACGCCAATTCTAAGAGAAAAATTTAAAAATTTTCTAGTGACTAAAGTCAGAGTTGGGGTTTTTTTTTTTTTTTGAGAATAACCACTTATGTTGTTTTATACATATTATGTTTTATGTGAGTTGATTTATAGTACACCATATTTTTTAGTGTTTTTAACTTTTATGAATGCTTTTTCAGATATTTATGTGATGAGTTTTTTTCACATTTATCCATAGAAAGAACAATTCTAGTTAGTAAAAAGACTGCTTAATTATTTTTTTCTTTAAGTACTTTATTCTTGTTCATTTTCTCTTGTGATGTTCTTTATAGCTGTAAGATAATTTCAAGTATTTGAATAACTTTTATTCTAAATACTAGGACCCATAAACTTTTAGTCCTGATAGTGCTCAGTAAAACATGTTTTATCAATTAAAGTGGAATAAATTTATGTGCTGACAGTCCTAAAATGTAAGTATGTTCATGTGTATAAACCACCCTAAGACAATGCATCATTTTTATAGTTGTAATTTAAAATTACATCAAGTTATTGATGTGAGTTGTGAAAAATTTAAGTCTGAACTGAAGGAAAAGGTAATTTCTTGGGGAATAAGGGAATGGGGCAGAGGAAGAGAGCTTTTCATTTTTTTCTTTTTAATGACTTAAAGATTTTTATATTTTTTACAATTCATCCATGTAGCAAAATGAGTGAGCTTTATTTTAAAATAACTAGGATCATGATTTCTAAGATTGACTCAGGCTTTCCCGGTTTTTGCCTAATGTCTTGTTTGTCAGGAGTCAGCTACTCTGCTGTTGAGATGTGCCATGTCTTTCTTCCTCCTCTTCTATAGGGATCCCTCCCTTTTTGAAGACTCTCAGACCTTTTCTCTTATTATTGTTCTATTTTTATCAGAACCCTAAAACTAACCTTGTCCTTAATTTTAGCCATGGTCACGTTCAGTTCATTTTTCTTTAACCTACCCAAATACTTGTTTTATGAAGAGTTCATTGGGCCAGATGAGGTGGCTCATGCCTGTAATCCTAACAACTCTGGGAGGCCAAGGTTGGAGCTTAGGAGTTTGAGACCAGCCTGTGCAAGACCCCATCTCTACTAAAAGTAGACAAAGTTAGCCAGGCATTGTGGTGGGTGCCTGTAGTCCCAGCTACTCAGGAGACTGAGGCAGGAGGATCTGCTGGAACCCAGGAGTTTGATGTTGCTGTGAGTTAGGCTGACACCACAGCATTCTAGCCCAAGTTACAGAGAGTGAATCTCTGTCTCAAAAAATAAAAATTAAAAAGAAAAGTTCATTGAGATCATCTACATCTGAGAAGAATGGACAGCATCCATTCCCTTAGGTCTCTTAAGGAAAAAAGGTGAGAGAGTCTTGCTTTGTCACGTTTTTCTCAAGTGATGAGAATGCAAAGATACTAGTTGAGAAGGAACAGCAGTGCTCGATTTCTGCTTGAAATTAGTGAGGCAGGATGGTTGGTGATGTGGAACAGAAGTTTTAAGGAGCTTATATTTGTTGGGGAATGAGAATATAGTGAATGAAGGTCGTATCAGTGTCTGTTTCTTGGAAGGAAGGAGTTAATATTCTCAAGAATTTAAGATAGTACACATTTAATTCATTTTTTAATTTTGTTTAATACTTCTGTAATGTGGGGTTTTGTTTTTTGCTGTTTTTCTTGACAGAATTACATCATTTCTACCACATTATTTTCAGACTTTACCCTCAAATAATATTCATCTCTGAAAACACAAACCCAAAAAGTTGAAACCAAGTACCTCTGAAAGTGTTCTGGTTTCTATACAAGTGTTTTTTTGTTAAACTAGTTTTTTAAAAATAATGATTTAATGATAGCATTCACATCGTGTAGAATTTTAAAAGTATCAAGGAGGTACGAAATAAGAAACGAAAGTTTTATTTTCTCTTTCAATGTTGTGGTCTTATTACCCAGAGGTGATCACTATTAGCAGTTTATCTCCTTCATAAAATAGGAAAGCCTATGCAAGGATAAGTAATGTGGGTTGCTTTTTATCAGTATATATAACTATCTTATTCTTTTTAACAGTTGCATTGTATTTTCTTTATATAGATAATTTATTTAACCAGTTTTTGTCAGTGGATACTTGCTGCATTGAACAGTCTCATACACAAGTTAAGTTCTTGTGCACCTATGCAAGCATATCTAAAGGAATAATTGCTAAAAGAGTATCAGAGGGTATATGCATTTAAAATGTTATTGTCTACTGTTACCAGAATATCCTCCAAGGAGTCTGCATTAAATCCTCTGCCACCCAACAGTTGATGATGTCATGATGATAGTAAAAATATCAAGTACTTGTTAAATACTTACTCTGTGCCAGTAATGTTCTGTATATTTAATGTGTATTATCATTTAATCTTCCCAGTAATCTTATGAGGTAGATTTTTATTATTGTCCTCACATTGCAGATGAAGCATTTGGAAAGTCATTTAGAATAATTTATATTCAGAATAATTAAACTGAAATATTGCTGAAACTTAGCTCTATTATCCAGAAATCTCAGCTCTTTCAAAGAATTGACTTCCTTAGATTTTTAGGAGATGAGTTTTTACTTAAAGATATTTTGAGTGCTGTTGCCATATAAAATGACTTGCAAAAAGTCTTAGCTAATTTAAACGGTAGAACTAGAACTTGAACTCAGGCCTTCTGACACCTCCAAGTCCAGTATATTTTAGAGTGTGTTAGGATAAAGTTGGAATGTCTCAATTTTTAATTAGATTTACCTACTAAATATTAATATGATTTGTATGGATGAATATTTTAGTTACTTTGTAGTAGGTAAAAACGGAATAGAAGTAACTAATAAGTAAGTAGGCAATTTCTTCAATATGCATCAGTGTTTATTGGGTATTGGTGTAGTGAACTAATAGAAAAATGTAATATATTTTAAGTATTTTGTGATACCTTAAAACATTCCAAGGCACAACAGTTGTGTGTTAATTAACTGGTTTAACTAAATCACCTAAGAATGAGTTATTTTAAGTTAGTATTTTACAATTTTACTTCGTATAGCACATCATTTCATGTGTTAGAATCAACAGATTCTGGGAAATATTTGCCTCTTGGTTCACTATTATTAATTGCCTTTTAAATTTAGTATGGCTTTCTATTCTGCATATAAAGCTAAAATGATGTGTCGTTTGGTTGTTAGCAAGCTTATTGGACATCGAGTTATTTCCATTTGCCAATGAGGTTGAATGAATGTATAAATTCATTTTTGTTCCTATTTTTCAAGAACTTTAGAAGTAGAACCCATACTTATTCATCATCTTGCTTTAGTTATCAACAGTCTGTCATTCTTATTTCATCTCTCCTCATTTTTTTTGTTCTAGAGAGTTTTAAAACAATTACTATACATCATATTTCATTTATAGGTATTTCAATACATATGGCTTAGTTTGTTTTTTATATGGTGTATCTCCTACAAATTGATAGACCTACAAGCTTGATTAGATTTAAGTTCAGTGAAGGCAACATTTGATGGTGATGTTTGCTTTCTGCTGCAGCACATGGAAACATTGATCAGACTGTTCAGATGGTGTCATCTTGATCCTTCCATTGTAAAGTTCCCCTATCAACATTATGTGTAATGTTTTTACCAGCTAGATCCATTGCCTAGATCCATTACTTCATTAGGGGTTGTAAAATACTGATTTTCTAATTCTATCATTTTCCTTACATTTATTAGCTGAGGTTCTTCTGTAAGAAAGAACTATTCCTTTTCTTTCAGAAAAGCTAATTGCTTCGAATCCCCAGCCCGGACCGCCAAACAACAATGATGGCTGCAACCAAAAAATGGCTGGGCATTGTGGCGGGCGCCTGTGGTCCCAGCTACTTGGGAGGTGGAGGCAGGAGACTCGCTTGAGCCCAGGAGTTGGAGGTTGCTATGAGCTGTGATGCCATGG
>CAUYQV010027565.1:0-32775 GCA_963574575.1 Galagoides demidoff | reverse complement strand
GACGACGAGGAAGAGAAGGACCAAGAAATTCCAGTACCCCCGATGGAGAGACAGGCATCTGTGGAGGTACTTGACCCATGTTCACCAAGAGGCAAGATTATGTGGAGAAACAGGGAGCCTGGCTTTTATGCTTAGTTTTTTTTTTTTTTTTGAGACGGAGCCTCAAGCTATCCCCCTGGGCAGAGTGCTATGGCATCACAGCTCATAGCAACCTCCAACTCCTGGGCTCAAGCGAGTCTCCTGCCTCCGCCTCCCAAGTAACTGGGACCACAGGCGCCCGCCACAACGCCCGGCCATTTTTTGGTTGCAGCCATCATTGTTGTTTGGCGGGTCCGGGCTGGGGATTCAAACCCGCCACCTTAGGTGTATGTGGCTGGCGCCTTAGCCGATTGAGCCACAGGTGCCGAGCCCCTAAAATAACTCTTTATTCCCAGTACGCTTTATATGTATTCTCACCTCGGATGATAGACTTACGTACTTTTTCCACGTTAATTTGCCCCTGGGCCCTTCTTGCATGTTTTTTTTTTTGGGGGGGGGGAGGTGGGTGTGACGCCTTTCTTTCCCCCAGTGCTTTCTAAAACAACCCTGCATTTTCAAGGCAGTTGCCATGGAGAAGCGTCAGACCCACCGGGAAGCCCTAGCAGATGCCTGTTTCCTCACACATCTCACTGAGACAGTCAGAGACTCTTGAAGATCTTAGAAGATGAGTTCTTTTTTCATAGACAAACCTGGGACATAGAGTTACGCCATCAAGGCCATTTCTGACCAACTCTGGGCTGCATTCTCAGGGTTCCACAGTCTGGCAGTTCACCCAGAAGGTTTGAAGCTGTCTTATGGCATGTATGTAGTGGTCAGTTCCATTTAGGGTGTTTCTGGGGTCAGGGAAGCTCACAGGACTGTAGAAAAATAGACATTTGTGCTCTGTCTCCCAACAGAGGAGGGAGATGCATGGTGGCTGGGGCCACCCTAAGACCCAGCCTGCCAGACCCCCTGGCCTGGCCCTGTGCTGTGCTCATCGCTGCCTGGTGTCCTTCCCTCTGTCTGCTTATCACTCCTTCACTTTGGTCCCTGCACCCTTTCTGGCGCAAAAGATGAAGGTGGCACAGTGTGTGTGCACGTATTTTTTATTTTCCTCTTGCTGGGATTGACCTGGGCTTAACCCATCACAAGATATTAGTCTGTCCAGAGACCAATGATTGAGATACTGGCAGTCGAACTAGAAGTGTGTATCGCTGGCTCAGCCTTTACCTCCCCTACTCCCTGTGACCTGGCCCGGCCACCTCTCTACCAGGTGCATCACTGATGTCACGGCTCTGCTGGACTCTGGGAAGCAGGAAACTACTGCGGCCTGTTTACAGCTAACACTGAACGGAGAGTGGTGCGGACCATGGCCCCCACCCCGCAGAATCGCTGCCATGCTGTCGGCTCTCACGGTTCAGTTCCGCTCACCTTGTTTTCCGTTCTGCTCCTTCTAGTAAAAATATGTACCAAACGTTTCACCTCCTGCCGGCTCTGACTCAGGTCAATGGTGAAGTTCTTTGCGAGCTCACCGGAGAGATGCTTCCTCCTCTTTTTAGCAGCCCTGTTAGGGATTCCTGGTTACACACTCGCTTGGCTCGGCCAGGCATGAAGGTGAATTCATTCAGACCCCCAAGGTTTAAATCAGATGCGTGACTCCTCATATTTACCTGAGATTCATGGCCAGTTACATAGTGAAAAAATTAAACATTTATCCCCCAAGCCGCACTGTGAAACACATAAGCATTAATGTTGTAAAGAGCTGTCCATGGCCGTGCCCTTAGCTCATTGGGTAGGGCGCCGGCCACATACACCCAGGCTGGTAGGTTTAAACCGGCCCAGGCCAGCTAAACAACAAAGACGACCACAACAACAACAAAAAGAGCTCTGTGTGATGTGAGAGTATGAGGAAGGCTTTTCACCCAGGTATCTGCACCAGGCACACTGCTGTCTTCCCTCCCCTCACTCTCCACTCCCAATAATCAAAGAAACTTTTAACCTGTTCTGCAAAATTCCCTGCAGATTACCTCTCTATCTGCCATGTTCTCAGCCCCGATTTGGCTCCACACCTGCAGTCTCTGACTATTAAGAAATAAGCCAGATTAAGCTCATCCTATCCCCCTCCCCCTGCCCCACAACCTCCCATCCCAGCCTGGCCTCATGTTGTGTCCCTATGTCTTTCCCCTCCAGTCCGTCACCCCCTCCCCTGCCCCAGCTTAGGTCCTCTTTCTTATCTCTCCATCCGAATTTCCTGCTTTCTTCCAAACATGCCTTCCCTGGCCCAGGCACAGGGAATTTCCTCTGTTGTGACGTCCCCGCAGCAGGTTGCCTGGCTGCTTTGTGGCCCGCCGTCCAGCAGGAGAGGAGTGTTCCTTTTCAACATGACGTGTTCAGGGAGAGGAAGGGAACCAGCATGGTTCTCAATTTCCAGAAACTATTTTATCATGTGGATCAAGGAGGAAAAGCTCTGTGACTCAGACAAATGATGTTTTCCTCGCTGGCACATGACGTCATTTAGATCTAATCCATTTCTTTTTTTTTCTTTTCTTTCTTTTAAGGTAGAGTCTCACTCTATTGCCCACCCTACAGTGCCATGGTGTCATAGCTCACGGCAAACTCAAACTCCTGGGCTTAAGTGATTTTCCTGCCTCAGGAAGTAGTTGGGACTATAGGTGTACCTACAGGACACTCGGCTAATTTTTCTATTTTTAGTAGAGGTAATGTCTCGCTCTTGCTCAGGCTGGTCTCGAACTCCTGAGCTCAAGCAATCCTCCCACATCACCCTCCCAGAGTGTTAGAATTATAGGTCTGAGCCACTGCTCCAAACCCAATCCATTTCTTTGTTTTCTTTTCTTTTCTTTTCTTTTCTTCTCTTCCCTCTCCTCTCCTCTCCTCTCCTCTCCTCTCCTCTCCTCTCCTCTCCTCTCCTCTCCTCTCCTCTTTCTCAGAGCCTCAAGCTGTCCCCCTGGGTAGAGTGCTGTGACATCACAGCTCACAGCAACCTCCAACTCCTGGGCTCAAACGATTCTCCTGCCTTTGCCTCCCTGGTAGCGGGGATTACAGGCGCCTGCCACAACACTCAGCTGTTTTTTGGTTGTAGTTATAATTGTTGGTTTGGCAGGCCTGGGCTGGATTCAAACCCGCTGGCTCAGGTGTATGTGGCTGGCACCTTAGCCGCATGAGCTACAGGCACCAAGCCCTAATCCATTCCTTTACAGGATCTTTTTTCCCCTAGTTGGATGCAAATTTATTTTTAGTACAAATATAAAACTAATTTTAATGAAATCAGTCTCAGCCAGGGAAATATGCTGAGTGATAATATTTAATGGTAGAAATAGGCCAGGTGTTTCTACTATTGAGTTGAATTTGCGATGGACTGCTGTTAATCTCCTTGTGTTGATGTCATAGGAAAGGGGTGATTGTTTCTCTTCAGGGTAGAGGAACAGAGAAAAGGGGAAAAAAAGGTGCTTATGATACCTCTTGTTCAGCCCTACAGTCAGCATATTGATCTGTTTTTTTTCAAGTGACTGATGGAATATTGACTCGCTTTTCTTCCATTTCCATGGACAGCCAGCTTGTCTTCCTTCCTGTCCTTGGTTCAGAGTCAGAGCATAAAACTGACAACAAAGATATATACCAGTTTAGAACTTCCGAAAGGCACCCATATCGGCTACTCCTGGAGTTCCCCTGTGTTCTGTGCCTCCTCGTTACAGTAATTAGACTTCTGCATCCCAGGCTTTGCTCAGAGGCATATATGATCAGAGGCAGCTAAACAATTTATGCAAGGGAAATAAAATCACTGCAAACCAAAATACTAGTTTTGCAAATTAGATAGCCAGGCCACCCTCAGAGTCAGTTGGAGGGTTTAGTGGGAAGGATGAATAAAAAGAGAAGCTGAATTTTTAAACACGGGAACTATAATTTGTGGAGAAATATCACTGCTAATATCTGGAATTCGTGGCAGTCTGCAGGCTTTACTATGTCTGTGTTCTTTAAACTACACACCGTGAAGATCAGATTGTGGTTAAGTGCTCACTTGACGTCGCTGGTAGGTCCTTGGAGATGTCGCTGGCAGGTTCTTGGAGACTGCCACTTGAAGCAAAAGGTTTTTTTTCTATGTAACAAAACCAGGTTGGCCATAGGTGAATTGATGTAAACAAGAGTTAATTTTCTGGGGGACACAGCGCCTCCTTTGGCTTAAAGTTGGAGTTCCCAGATCTATCTACCATGTTAAGAGAGGACTTAATGTAAATGAAAATATTTTCGAGAAATTGTTTATGAGAGAATTGGTTATCACATCCTTTTTTCTGGGTATTGTTGAGGATGTAATTAGATCTGGCTGTACTTACTGGTCTAATAAAATCAGGAAACAGGTGTAAAGTTAGGTTTAGGGAAATAATTTATGTTGGACTAAATCAGAGTTTTTCAACCTTTTTTATTTCAGGGCATACTTGAATCTTTCGTTAAACATCTGTGGCACTTATATTATGTTGATCAAAAACAAAAGAGTAAAAAAAAAAAAAGAATATACTAACTGTGCTTTGAACTTCTTTTGAAAGTTTTTAATTAACGATCTTTAAAAATTTCTAAGGCACGCCCGAGATCCTCTCACAGCACAGCAGTGCACTGCAGCAAACTAGTTGAAAATTACTGGACAGGCCGGGGGCAGTGGCTCAGCCCTGTAATCCTAGCACTCTGGGAGGCCCAGGCAGGTGCATTGCTGGAGCTCAGGAGTTCAAGACCAGCCTTAGCAAGAGATTCCATCTCTACTAAAAATAGAAAAAATTAGCCAGGCATGGGGGGGCACATTTGTAGTCCCAGCTACATGGGATGGTGAGGCAGGAGGATCACTTGAGCCCAGGAGTTTGAGGTTGCTGTGAGCTATAATGATGCCACGGCTCGCTAGCCTGAGCAACAACAGAGTGAGACTGTGTCTAAAAAACAAAAACAGGATATTAGAGAGGATATGGATGCAGGTACAGAGGGCGAGGTCCAAAGGGGCTTGAGGATAGGAGCTTCTGTGCCTCCTTCCAGGCATCTTGTTCAGGAGTCTTTGTAGAGCTTAATCTCCAGGCCCTAAACCCCACCTTTCCTGGAGGTTGCTGGGTGGGGCTAATAGACTCCTTGGTTTTTTCATCTAGAGAATGTCTAGGGGCCCTACCCTAAGTCATCTCATTAGCATAGTCTCAGGTATTATCAAAGGAGCTCATAATGAAAGAAAAGACACTCCTATCACTCGGGAAATTCTGGGGTTTTAGGGGTTTTGCCCTTTGAACAGCAAGATCAAATATCTTTACTATTATACTATAATAGTACTGTACTATTATACTACACCCTCCGACCTGGACTACCGGGCAGTCCTGCCATCTGTGTCCACATTTTGCACCTGACTTTTGCAGTTCTCACTTCAGGCTCTGTCACCTGCGTCATCACCTCTCCTTACCACAAGTCACTCTTCCAGATGATTCCATAGATTAGCTCATTACTCCTGTGCCAGCCCAAGGGCACAGTCAGTGATAAGTGGCAAGGGAGAGTTCTCCTGAGGGTGCACCAGAGTGTGTGGATAAATAAGTCATATACACCTGAAAATTTAAAGCAAATACAGTTAGGGTCATTTGTTTGCCAAAAGAAAGATGTAAGTGACTGATACAACAGGAGATGTTCAGAGATGGCCCAGAGCTCAGTAAGTGGGGTAGGTGGGGTGGTAGGTGGGCTGTGCTGTGTGGCTGGAAAGGCAGGGAGGAGGTGGGACCTGGGATGACATCTGGGGCGTTGGAGGTTCGGTGGGCAGATGACCACCCTGGCAGTGCCCTGCTGAGGGAGGGAGGGACAGAGGTGGGAGACCTCAGACATGTGTCAAAGCCCAGAGAGTGGTGATGAGCCTCCATAGGGGGAGCGGATGTCCTCTCTGGTAAGTGGAGAGGATGGTGGGCATTTGACCAGGAGACTCGGTGGACAGGAAGTCACAGGAACTGACAAGCAGTAGAATGTGGAAGGAGCCCAAGTCCTGTGACCTAGAAGGATGGACCCTGAAGAGCTAAGACAGCAAACTGGCCTAGCAGGGAAGGGGTTGAGCAGCGTGTGCCCTGAGGGTGGAGGTGCCTGTTTGAGCCCTGCCAGGTTATTCCTCAGACAGTTAGAAATCAGCTCTGGAGTTCAGGGAAGAGGCCAGGGCTAAAAAGGAGGGAGTTATCTACATTGGGGGTGACACACAGCCTCTAATTTCCTTCCAACTGAAAATATTCTTGCATGTTTCCTATGCTGTGTGCACTGAGGTTATGGAAACTGAAGAGACCCAGCCCCTGTCCTGGGGACCCAGTGCTGGGGAAGGCAGGCAGGCTGCTGCGTGCAAGCAAAGACCCACCGCTGTCCGGGCACAAAGAGACAGAGGAAGGGTGATCAGTTCTCCTAGGCCCTGAGGTGTCCTAAAAAGAACACTGTTTATGGGGGAGGGCAGGGCAGTGTACTCCAGATAGCCGTGGGGTGAGCCACAGAGGCCCTTAACCCAGGGATGGGTGGGACTATCACACAGCTCCAGGGACACCATTCCTGACAGTCTGCGTGAATAGTGGAACCTGGATGTGTACAAGGCCACCTCCTGCGTGCTCACTGTACTCTGGGCCATTCCTCACTGCCTTTGATGCCAAAAAGCAGAACCGTCACCCATTTGTCCTCACTCGGTACCAGTGATTCATTTCTGCGCTGTGAGATGGCCTGTCTGGAGATATTGAAATAACATTTCTATATTCAACTAGTCAGTAGGCCTCAATAATTTGGTTTCTGAATGGATTGTTATTTGCTTTAACTCAGAAGCTTTCAATGTTATTTCAAACTGGGCTGCACAGTGGAATCATTCTACATGTAAAGGAGGTGACCTCTTCTCCATTTGGTTGGCTGTGCATTGTCTGACTTGTACAGTCAGTTCCGATCCATGAGAACGCTCCACTTTCAATTCATATGTTGCTGTATCACACTATTTATAGGGTCATTGAGACCAGTGGCCTGGATTTCTGTCATCTTTGCTATCTCTCTTTTGATACTATGGTTGACACTACTTCCAAGCGTTAACTTGTCATCAAAGCTATAAAATTACAACAATAGGGGGAAAGTTCTCTCCTATCACCCTTACAAGGACTCATCTGCAAAATGCTCGTTCTCCAAGTTTAGTGCAGTCGGCCCAGCTCCCAGGCCCAGGTGCTGTTGGTATTCTCTCCCGACGTAACTTAGCGAACTACTCATTTGTAGTATTTTATGCCACTTAAAAATCATTTAGTTAAAAATGCCGTTCATGTGGATGAAAATCATTTCATGGCAGCTGTAAGTTCTTTATTATTTATAATAACCATAACTGACTTTTTTCTTAAAGCTGTTTTCATAACTAGAGGTTATTTTAATTTCACTAAGTTTGTCGTAAAGAGTGGAATGTGTTCCTATTTTGAGGTGGGAACATTTTGGCAGGGAGAAGGAAGAGACACCGAACCACCTAACAACGGGATTCCAACAGGAGATTTGTGCAGTTTCTCTGGAGCATTTTTAGTTTTCATTTTGAGCATAAAGTGGAACCTTATGTCTTTTGAATAGGATGTATTTGAGACAGGGGGGAAAAAATTATTACTATAACCACGTCACTAGAAAAAGAATAGATGATTTCATAAGAATGATAAAATAAATTTTAAAAATGTAAAAAAAAAATGATAAAAAGTTTTCTGTGTAGAACTTCAGGTAGCAGCTAGCACAGTAGGTCACACCCATAATCCTAGCTCTCTGGGAGGCCAAGTCAGGTAGATTGCTTGAGCTCAGGAGTTTGAGCAAGAGTGAGACTTCTGTGTCTACTAAAAATAGGAAAAAAAAAAACTAGCCAGGCATGTTGGCAGGCACCTGCAGTATCAGCTACTTAGGAGGCTGAGGCAGGAGGACCTCTTGAACTCAGGAGTTTGAGGTTGTTATGAGCTATGATGCCACAGCACTCTACTCAGGGCAACAGAGTAAGACTCTGTCTCCAAAAAAAAAAAAAAAAAAAGAGCCTCAGGTAGAATTCCTTTTTAATTTGGACAGTAAATAGTTAATGGTATATGAGAACCATGATGGGGGATCTTTCCAGGACTAAAAAAACATGTGCCCATAAATCCTTCTCCAGCACTTCTTTGTGATTACAAATTCAAGCTGAGGACAGTGATGGAGTGTTCTAGTTCATCCGAAGTGCACCCGTCTACTTTGCAGAGGGCTGACTTTCCCGGCCTCCCTCCGGAAGGTTATCAACATCCAGTCTCTGCTCTCTGTATCCTCACTGTAACGAAATCTCTGCCTGCAGTGGTTCAGTAAATCTTCACAGATCTTGAATTGTAATTTTCTTTTGTTTCTTTACCTTCTCTGTTGAGCATATGAGCAGACATCCCTCTAGCCCCAAATAATCAGTTCTTTTCCCCTGACTGTAATAGGTTATCCAAAAAGACCCACCGAAAGGAGTGTTAAAGATACGAATGTTTGGATCGTTTCGTGTCCTGATGATTGTCTCTAAATACATACAGTGATTGTATGTTTAACATGTTTAATGACTGGGAGAAATAACTGGTGTATTTAGGGCAGAAAAATGAGCAAACTGTCAACAAGGTAGAAATGCATAGGAAAAAAAGCAGGAATACAGGAATGTTTAAATTCCTTTTCCATATGAACCAGGCACATCCTGGGGCTGAATGTCTTTCCTTTGCTCTGATTGCCAACAAGCTCTACAACTAATGAATAGCTCAGCCCTAACACCTGTAGGGCGGCTGGGCCCCATGCCTACTTTCTAACTGAATCTTGACTCTTACTCAGTGTATATTTTCCATGACTGTGATTTCTGTCGATCTAATTTTTAAATTTTATTCTAAGGTAAGCCTCCAGTTCTTTGCTGAAAACCTTCCTCTTCTGGAATGGACGTACAGAAGATGGGGAGGCAGGAAATAACAATGAGCTATCTCAGATGGCCCAGGGACTGAGAGACCTAGACCCCTCCCTGCCACAAACACAGACACACAGAGATGGTATTTCTACCTGTTCCTCAACAATTAACACACTGCAGTCTTATGTATGCAGAACCCTTATTTTATTATAGAGACAGGATCTCAGCCCAGGCTGGTCTCAAACTCCTGGCCCTAAGCCATGCTCCCCCTCAGCCTCCCCGCATGCCTGGCCGCACCTTATTTTTGTTGCCATTCAGGGCGACCTAGGCATGTTTAGTGAGGGGTGGGATTTTACGTCTCCTCTGGCTTCATTTCAGTACCTAGTAAGAGCTGAAGCTGATTTACCACATTGCTGTTTTCATGAAATATAAATAGCTTCTCGACAGAGAGCTGAGAAAGGTGAGTCTTTGGAGAGCCTGCCTGGGCAGGGCAGGGCAGGGCAGGGCGGTGCTGGGGCTCAGAGCAGAAGCCCCAGTGTGGGAGCTCTGATGCCCAGTCTGTCACGTTCCTTTTTGGCCTTTGTCCTGGCAGAGACTGCCTTTCTGATCATGTAGAAAGCTTGTTGATATTCTGCGCAGGAATGTGGGGGGAGGGTGTTGCTTGCTTTTAAGGCTGACCTGGCTGATAGCCAAAATCATTAATTCTATATACACTTGCAAATTTTCAGTAGGATTGATGGTAATGAGCCTGCAGAAGCCCATTTAACCCCTGAGCTAGAGCTGCATCGTGAAGATTGTGATTTGTGGGAGTTGGTGTAATTTGCCTTGGTGAGAAAGGAGAGGCAGGGCTCGGGTGCCTGCCCCCCTTCTGACGAGCCATGTGGGGTGTGGGCACATTAGTCACGGACCCCCACAGGTGTGGACCATGGACTGTGTCTTTTTACTGTTTTAACTTGATAGCAGCTAGCCAATATTATGCATTTCACACTGCTTCTACAGGAACTTTCTTTTTTCTTTTTCTTTTTTTTTTCTCTTTCTGTCCCCATAGGTAGAGTGCTGTGGCATCATCATAGCTCACAGCAACCTCAAACTCCTGGGCTTAAGCAATCCTCTTGCGTCAGCCTCCTGAGCAGATGGGACTACAGGTGCTTGCCATGATGCCTGGCTAGTTGGAACTTTCCTTTTTGATCAAAGTGAGGCAGCATCTCAGGGAAGAGCAGGGTGGTTCAGTGGTGAGCACACTGATAGGATCAGGACTTCAAGGCTCAGATTCCTGCCGGTGTCAGAGAGCACCTCCCTCTACCGCTGTGCTGGGATAATGTGCTCCAGGCCCTTTTAGCTCCAAATTTCTGGAATTCTTAACTGGATGTGATTGGAATTTTTTTAAATCAGAAAGTCAAATTGGAAAATATTCTTTTTTGAGACAGAGTCTCACTATGTTGCCCTGGGTGGAGTGCTGTGGCATCACAGCTCACAGCAACCTCAAACTCTTGGGCTCAAGCAATTCTCTTGCCTCAGCCTCCCAAGTAGCTGGGCCTACAGGCACCTGCCACAACGCCCAGCTAGATACCTGAAAGGTTCTTTGCCCAAAGTCCATTACAGAGTAAGTTATTGGAAACATATTGTTAGCCATTATCATATATTTTGGGTAGAGTGCTATGGCATCATAGTTCACAGCACTCACACTCCTGGGCTCAAGCCATCCTATTGCCTCAGCCTCCCACATAGCTGGGACTATAGGCACATGCCAACAATGCCCGGCTATTTTTTGGTTGTAGTTGTCATTGTTGTTTGGCAGGCCCTGGCTTGGACTGAACCTGTCAGCTCTGGTGTATGTGGCTGGCTCCCAAGCTGCTGAGCTATAGGCGGTGAGCCGGAAAATGTTCTTTTTTGATGAGGAATAACAACTCTGGTTGATTAAAATGCTCTAAAAGTCATCAGGTAGTTTCCTATATATGGAGGCTCTGCTCTTACCATCTTGTTAAGTAAGTTTATTCTAAAAACTCATGGAGGTATGAAGCTTGCTTGTCAAGCTTCAAGGAGACTGTCCCAGGGCAGTGTCTGCACTGTATACGAGGCCAGTCTCACCCTGCAGTCTGCACAGCGGGTGCACAGCTCAGTGCCGGGATGGAGAGGGAGGCCTCTGTCTCGGACGACACCATCTGTTTTATTTACAAGTAAGTGGACACCTGCAGATGGTGGCTTTGCTTAGTTCCAAACTTAGATCTTTCGTGTGATGTAGGGAGGGGACAACAGAGACTTGAGGAAGGACATTAAGATTTAAGGGAAGGGCAAAGCTGGCCGAGGTCAGCAAGGGGACATCTCTAAGATGAGCAGCACAGAGCTTGTCAGGGGCACTGTGGGAAAATCTGCTGGAAACTACCCAATGTTTCCATAGTAAAGACCTCAAGGTGTTGCTCTGGGGTGGGATGTGGACACCCGGGGTGTACAGCCACCTGGATTTTAGAGGAAGAAGCCTTGGAGAATGAGATTTCCCTATTACCAAGAGAGTCTAGGTGATAGAATTTCCTCACCGAGGGTGACTTGCCCTCTCCCTGTGCACATAATAGCTTCCAGCAAGCAATGAAGATTCATTAGGCTGTTCTAGCTTAATGGCGGCATCACTGTGCAACCACACGGTAGCCTGATTTCTGATTCACTCGTTCACTCTGTATTGAGGAGTGCTGTGGACTAGGTCGTAACAAATACAACAGCAGCACCCGCCTGGACCTTACATTCAAGGGGTTGATAGGCTAGAGAGAGACACAGGTTAAAAATACAGTGGATACCAAAAAAAAAAAAAAAACATATATACAGTTTAAGTGATCTTGTTGGAAGTAAAATTAATCATTCCCCAAAAGCGTATGAATTGCATTTTATAGGATGTGGGTAGCGTATCTGGGTACACTTGACAAGTAACGGTGTCTTTCATCAACTTCAAAAGGTAGTATGTAGATAACATCTCCTAAAGTGTGTACACATTTGTTGGGCACCCTCTGTACAGGGACCAGAAAGAGCTGATGCTGGGGACAGAGGGAGCCCTGTGCTCTAGGGGCCCAGGGGACAAGCGGCATTGAGGACTGACAGGGTGTGGAAAGTCAAGCTGGGGTGGGGTTAGCTGAGCTGGATGGGGAAGGATGAGACCAGGTTAACCAGATGCTAGGGGACAGAAAGGCAGCCGTCGCAGTGCTGAGGCATGAGAAGGCATGGCTGCATCCTTTTCTGTGGAGAGGCTATAGGGGATTTGGAGTGAGCTGTGACACTGGGCGGGAAGGCACCACCCAGGTCATACGAGCTTAGGAGTCAAGGCTTTAAGCAGAGCAATATCATAATCATTTTCACAGTTTGGAGAGATGACTCAGGCAGCAGTCTGGAGGATGGCGTGGAAGAGGGTACATAAGAGGCATAAGGACCAAGTTAGGCTGGTACGTAGTTCAGAAGGAAAGAAGAGCACAAGGCCTGCCCTGTGATACAGGCAGGAGGCTGGGCCAGATGTCCTGGAGGGAGGCTGAACAGGATAGAAAAATACAGAAATGCTTCTCAGATTTCTGACCTGAGTGCCATTTCTGACTTGTCCCTCTAGTTTGAGGGGGGGTTGTATAGATAAGCAATAAAGAAAATACAACGAGTTATAGGAGGAAGATAACTGGGGGAGACGGTCCCTGAGACTGTGATTATCGCAGGAAAAGGAAATGGCACATGGGGCAAAGTCCAGAGGAGACCAACATGAGCCAGAGTCCTCTCCCTGAAGAGTCACACAAGATGCACACACTTCCACCAGCATCAAATTGTGGTCACACCCAAAACATTGTCCACGGGGAAGCTCATGGCAGACTCAATCCCCGGGGTTCTTCCTGGGGGTGATCACACAGGCACCCTCTGCCTGTCACATACCAGGCTTGGGACTCCAAGGAAAGCAAATGTTCCATGGAAGCCATTGTGTTTGTACAAATGGGTTAGGCCCAGTCAGTGGATAGCGGCGGCCCTCCCACAATCCATGTTCCCAGACACCAGCCTTCCAAGCAGCTCTTTCTAAGGATAGAATATTGGGGCCTGCTACGTTCTCTCTTTTCTACATAGTATGAGTTCGGTTATGAACATGTTGGATCTGAAGCATTGGCTGTAAGTTCAAGTGAAGATACCTGATGGATGATTGGGTACTGGGTCTAAGTTCCATGATGAGATGGGGCTAGAAAGTAAAGATTCCTGTGTATTTAGCACTCAATGGTCTTTAAAACCAAGGGGATACAGAGAGAAGGTCCAACCTTTTATTTCCCCAAACCACCTTGCTAAAGATGATCTAGTTGAAATCCTCACATTCTATCAAGGAGAACGCTGAGGCCCCAAAGATAGGGCACATTTTTCTGTTTTAATATTATTGCTGTTTCCATCATACTAGACTGCCACAAAAAATGACAAAGTCACGCGTTTCCACAACGAATAAAATGGCTTTTAGATTATAAAGTAGGCCCTTGGAGGTTTGGTTAATGCAACTCATTTCCCGAAAAGCCTGATCTTGGAACCCTCAAAAGTGAACTAAGCCAGGTGCAGTGGTTCACTCCTGGATTCCCAGCTACTCAGGAGGCTGATGTGGGATGATCCCATGAGACCAGAAGTTTGAAACCAGCCTGGAAGGAATTTCTAAGCAGCTGCTAAATCATCTTCGATCAACCCTAATTATCAAAGGACAGCAAAATATTAAGTCCTTTCTCTCCTCTTTGCTCTTGGGTCTGCTCAACAAATTTTTGTTTGCAGACACTCAGCTACTAGGAATGAAAACATAGATGTGTCATAGTCGATACCCTCAACTTACTTATATTCTAGGGCCAAAACATAACTTGTGAGTTAGGAGCGTATTGGGGGCAGGAGCCGGCAGAGTGACCCCTTAGATGTGGGAAATGAAAATAAGTCAAATTCAAAACAAGCTCATTGTTTGCTTGAGGCTCTAGTAAAGGATAAAGCAAAACCTGAAAACTGTAAAATGAGGTTGCTGCACATTTTTTTTTTCAGGACAGAGTCTCACTCTGTTGCCCTGGGTAGAGTGCTATGGCATTATAGCTCACGGCAACCTCAAACTCTTGGGTTTGAGCAATCCTCTTGCCTCAACCTCCCAAGTAGGTACCAACCTGCCACAAAGCCCACCTAGTTTTTCTATTTTTAGTAGAGATAGGGTCTCGATCTTGCTCAGGCTGGTCTTGAACTCCGGAGCTCAAGCAATGTACCTGCCACAGCCTCCCAGAGTGCTAGGATTACAGGTGTGAGACACCACGCTGGGCCCCAAGGTAGCTACAAGTTAAAGGCTGGCCTTTAACTCGGGTGGAAAAGTACTAACTGGCTTGCCCTGTACATATTGGGCTGTTCTCTAAGAGAGCCATTTCAGTCAGCACATGGGATTTGACTTTGAGCTTTGGAGCTAACCCAGGTGCCTAAAGAAGTGACCTTCTCTGATGCCCGTGGCAGGCTTTTTAGGGCTAGGATAGGCCTTGACTCATGTCTGCTGTGGCTTTTTGTGTGTGGTCAAGCATCTCTCTCATAATAATGAGCAATTTTGCATTATTCTAAGATGTCTCGGGGGATAGCATCAAGTATGTGTCAAATCAAGTTAATGGTAGAATATAAATTTTGAAACAAGTTGCAGGTCATCTATATAGTCTCAAAATACATATTAAACAAGAAACAAAATTTTCCCCTCTTGAATCCTGACTTCTGTCTCAGCTTCATCTACTGCCTCATTTGTCATCTTAAACAGCCTTTGTTCTTACAGCTTTCAAACATGATTAATTGACACTGTGCAGCATAGCGCAGGGGAAAGGCTGAATATTTTGTAAGATGAGTAATCGAGTTAAACGCCCATCTTTCTTGTCTTTTCAACTTTACCAACAAATATGTCTTATGCAGATGTAAGGGCAGTTTTCTTCTTTCTCTGCTCAAAAAATTTCATGCTTTTAGCATAGCATGTTTCCATTAAGCTAGCCAAAAATAATATTGACAAATTCGTGAAGCCTTCCATCTGATCCTGTTGCAAACTTATGCAAATATGTTTAGACAGTTAAGTGACTGTAATAACTGACTATCCAAATGTTAAGAATAGGGTGGGCAGGAGTGACACCAGCTGCCATATTACATTATCTGTCCTGAAGTTGGAAGGTAACGAACTGTTTAAAAATATACCTTTCAAACCAAAGATCTAAATTGTGTCTCTGTTATCCTGCCCCCCGCCCCCAACAAGATTTGAATAAAGCACAATATAATATTATCCTTGCTGCAGGAAGTTATGAGCATTTCTGGGAGCGCTCATTTTCAGCACATCCTACTTAGAATTTTTAAAGACATTAAGTATGTCTTTGTCATGAATCTTTCCACTGGGACCAGGCCACTCCTGGATGAACTCACAGATTGAGAGTTTTTCAAAATACAAAATCAAATTGTTTGTCTTTAAACTATGCTATTTTAAAGGCCTACAAAAAAAATCAAAGGATGAAAAAGAGGCGAATGCTTGGCAAAAAATGTCACTTTGAAGAGTTATCTCTTTAAAAATCTCTGATTTCACTTATAGAGCTTGCTTCCAGTGAAATTTACTTTGTATCTCATAAATCTAAATTTTTTTCTCTTTATTACGTTTTTTTAAACTTCTGATAATATCCTTGAAGTATTAAGTTATTTTTAACTTGCTAGAAATAGGGTCTTTTTTCAACGTAGTGAAGATTGGTTTAATAATTCCCTGTTGTTCCCCCCAAGACCCCTGACATATTAGACCAAGTCATCGCTTGTTAACTTTTCAAAGTAGCAAATGTTCGCATATCTTGAAAAATGGGTTCATGTTTTTAAATCACCTCCTGCACATCTCTCTACAGTTTTGTGCCTGTGCTGTCATTCAATTCAGGCATATTTGAAAATGCCACTCCAGCCTGACAGCTGGAGCCTGTTAGCAGAGGAAGTTCTCAGGCAAACAGATGAGCAAGGCTGCACTGTCCTTCCTGCCGGCCTGGCCCCCAACCCCAGGCCGGCTCTCAGTGCTCTCCTGGCCTCTTTCCTGGGAGGGGCACTTGGGGTGGGAACCTGGGACACAGCCAATCCTAGCCAGGGCGGCCCCATGCTGATTGTGTTGTCAGAACTCTCTGTGGTTGCAAGTAAGAGAAACTCAAACCAAACTTCTATAAAAAGAGGGGCCAAATTGACACAGATAACGAAAATGTTGCAGCCTTGGTCTGGCCTCAGCCACAGCTGGCTTCTGGCTTTCACTCTCCATTCTTCAGCCCTGCCTCCCTCAGAGTGAAGTAGTCCATTCAGAGTGGACGACTTCAAACCCAAAACGCACTGTTCCGGAGGAAGAGAAGGCTCTCCCCCACCCCACCCCCATCTGCATGTCAATTTGCAGGAAGTGCTAGGCTATTTGCCTATTGCCTCCTGTGCCTATTATTGGGGGGTGGGGGGGCGTCGAGGGGTGCAGAACCACCGACGCAGCATGGGATGGCTGCCATGGTTGCAAGCCAATCAGGACAGCAGTACTGGGCTGGCCAGGACCCAGATTATGCCTGGTCTGTAGTGTGGGTGAATTGAATGTCTCCTACAGGCAAAAACTACTCTTCGTTCAATCACTGGTGCGTGTTAGAGTGCATAAGATACAGTCATTTAAAAGCATAACTAAATGTATAGTCACTCCTCATTGTGTATTTTTGTGTTGGATGTATTCTGTCCCAAGGGAATTAATTGTCTACTCCAGAAGACATTCCCCATCCCCAGAAAGGTTGACCAGCATTGGGTTTATGAAAGTAACGTTTTAGCTTTAAAGGAACCACAGGAAAAGTGTCCTTAGTCTAGTGCTGGCTCCTTCCAAAGAGTCTGCAGCCAAGTTCATCCTTTCTCAGAAGCGTGAGTACCCCCCAGCCTGGGTCCTCTCAGGCACACATCCTTTCATCTTATTCCCACAAAATTCCTGTAGTTACTCATCTTACTCCTTTCGTATTCAGCTCATTAAAGCAATGTATGAAGGCCTTTGTAGTTCTCGTTAGTGTTTAAAAAGCTATCTATTTGATCATTGTAAAATCAAGTTATATTAGTTCGACTGGTTAAAAAAAAATCACAAATTAATCATTTTTAAATCAATTTTTGTTTACATTCCCAACAAGTAATAGATAACAGAAATAAGTTTGTACGTTAAACTTAAATGTAGACAGGTAACTAGACATATAAACCCAAGTCTTCCAAAGCAAAATCTCTCCAACCCAACCCAGTGGCCCAGGCTCACTGCATAGTTGATTTTTCTCCAGGAACTGGCACAAGGTGGCCGCCTGCCAGCATGGCATCACCATTAGTTTGGGGGGTTTGTTCTTTTTTTTTCTTCTGATGTCATGGGGACACACCAGCCAAACGCACTTAGACACAAGGCTGTGTATTGCACATGAACTTCTGGGGCGTATCAATCAACAGGGGATGGTTATTCTTGATGGCACATTTGTGAATTTTAGTGAGGCTCCAAGGGAGATCCGAGAGGACTTGAAAGTAGCATTTGAATAACAAATTTATTCTCAGGCACAGCTACATGAAAGAGATGAATAATGCTAAACAGATAACAATTCTGCTTCACGCCATTGGCAGCAGAAGAGACTTCTGGGTAAACAAACCAAAGTAATAGCTATCTTGCAGATCTGATAGCAGCACTGTGTTTTGTTTCAATCTAAAGACAATAAAGAAAAGTTTACCATAGTCTTCCTAGCTGTAGTGACAGAGGTATTCCTGCCTGGCCACACTGCAGGGAAAAAGCCACACTGTGATGGGTGGGGGTGGGAGGGTTCTTTGCCTAGTGACCTATTAAGAGGAACTTGAGCCAAGATTTTATCAGTGATGGGGATGGAGACACCTCAGGATTTTTCAGTATCATTTTTCACTTTTAGTTCTTGGACATGGTTAATAATGCTACCAGATCTCTCAAATCCTGAGGCATTTCCGAGTGGCTCCAAGTAGCTGCCACAGGTCAGGCTCTTCTTGAACTGAGGGTTCGGTTACAACATCCATATGCTTCCCTCCCCCCTCTCTGACCCTTGTTCTTTTCCAGTACTTTTTCAAGCTTTTAATGTTTCCATCCACTAACCCCAAGGGATGCTCTAAAATACTCTGAGTCTACAGCCCAATTATTTTCCAAAAGCTAATTTAATAGAAATTTCTTAAGCTTGATATGCGTTGCATACATTTCTTAAATTAAAACTGATTTACTTAGAGCCTAAGACAGTTAAACTTGAGAATATGTAAAAGCTAGTAAGTTAAAGGACTTTAAGTAGACAAGAGCATTATCATTTTTCTGACACTTAGCCTTGTAAACACGGACACGTTCATTATGGGGCTCGTTGCAATCCTTAGGAATAGTTATCAATACTTGTCCACAGCCTTACTTCTTTTGAACTCAGCTTCGTTTCTTTGAAGCATTGATCATGGTATCCACTTTTGATTCCTTTTCCGTGGACTTGTGCCAGTGTGCCTGATTTCATTACATTTTTGGAAAGGACTAAAGCTATGGTATCGTTTTATTGCAATCCTCACATCAATCATAATTTGGGGCAGTCTTGGTGAAAGATGAGGAATTCAGCCTGGGAAGCTGGGGGAAGGCTGGTCCAGGGGCAGGGGGTATGGAATGCAGTAAGGCCTTATTTCATATTATAAGTTCAACCACCTCGACCTCATGATTTTTAGCTGTGTGACTATAGTCACAAGGCCCAAACCTTCATTCCAGAGTGACTACAGTCACAAGGCCCAAACCCAGGCACATGGAGAACACACAGCTTTTATTTGGGCCGTTATCTTTTCTGTCTCTCTCTGATGAGGAAGCTCCCTAACGCTTTGGGTTGTACAGCCAAGAAGAGTCAAGTATAGTCAAGAACAAGTGAGTTACTCCCTTGCTGGCTCAGTAGGTCCGGAGACCTTTGGGTGTTGGGCATTTATGGAAAAAACTAAGTACCAAATCCATACAGATTCCGGTTTACTCTGTGCTTTTTCTCTTCACCATTCCCTACCCTTGACCCAGTTTCTTATTGCGCTATTCTGTTACACTCAGTTTCCCTGGATTTGCAACTTTGATTTTGGTCTTGGGAAAGCGCGTCCATACCAGGGAGCTATATAGCAACTTTCCTTCTTCCAGCTGGCCTCTCTTGACCAAATCTGTCCAGGGTCACTTCCCTGGTAAGGTCTCCCTCTTGACTCTCTCAGAGCCCAGGGGTTGTCCTTTTTGACAACACCATGTGACTAATGGATATTTTCAAGTTCTAGATCACCCCAACTACTATGTCAGAGTTCTCAGATCATGAATCCTTCAACAAGTGCCACTGACACACTGAATAGGTCCCAGAACCAGTTATTTCTGTTTCAGTACATATTAGAACTCTCTCTTAATTTTTTAGACAGTCTCACTATGTCACCCTTGGTGGCGTCATAACCACAAACTCTTGGGCTCAAGTGATCTTCTTGCCTCAGCTTCCCAAGGGACTAGCTGGGACTACAGGTGCCCAGCACAACTCCCAACTATTTTTAGAGATAGCATCTCACTCTTGCTCAGGCTGGTCTCAAACTCCTGAGCTCAAGCAATCCACCCGCCTTGACCTCCCAAAGTTCTAGGCATGAGCCACCAGAACACTCTCTATTAAACATCAGTAAGTGAAACACTGCTCTCATGTTGGCACAGAAGACCTGGTTCTGTGTTGACTCTTTGTTTTAGCAAGAGTATCATTTTTTCAGCCTTCAAATGACACAGCCATCGATAGGCTTACCACCTCTGGCCCAAGTGGAACAGAAGGTTATACATGCCCTTTGGTTCGAGAAGACATCCTGTCTCCATGAACTTGGGTGTTTTTCTAATCGTGGATAATTAGATACCAAGGAAAACTTCTAGCTGGGATCTATAAATTAGGTTTTATGAATTATATTCTGCTAACCAGAATCTATGAAGTACACTCCAAGAAAAAATACTATAAAAGTACTATCACTTATATTTTAATATCTATTAGCCTGAGAAGTTCTTCCCCCTGAAGTCCTACAAAATATTGAAAACATAGTAGGTTGATAATCCTTAACATTTTACTTTCATTTTTCTATTTCAGGTTGATGTGAGGGTGTAAACAACCAAATCACAATATTTGAATTTGTTAGGTAGACTCCCTCTTTTTTTTTTTTTTTTTGAGACAGATTCTCCCTTTGTCACACTCATTAGAGTGCTGTGGCATCATAGCTCACAGCAACCCCAAACTCCTGGGCTTAAGAGATTCTCTTGCCTCAGCATCCCAAGTAGCTGGGACTACAGGTGCTTGCCACAACACCGGCTATTTATAGAGGTGGGGTCTCACCATGGCTCAGGGTGGTCTCCAACCTGTAAGCTCAGGCAATCCACCCACTTCACCCTCCCACAGTGCTGGGATTACAGACATGAGCCACCATGCCCAGCCCCGGTAGAGTCCCTCTTGAAGCTATGTCTTACACCCCAAAGGTGTACTATGCACCCCTACATTGTGCCCATTCAGTGGGAGCACCCCTAGCTCCCCTCTCCTCTCTTCCCTCTCTTGCCCCCCCCCAACTTGAATTGGAATGAGTTTTTCCCCATGTGGGTGTGAATTAGATCATCTACTGCCTTCATATTAATAGACCTTTTACTTTTAGAAAATGTGTATATTGTTGAACCATTAATCTAGATTCAGATACCACCACCAGCCTCTCTCCTTAATTTGACATCAGTACTAGTTATAAAATGTTTTTGGTGGCTTTAGGGAAAGTAGTAGACTATCCACATTTCTCAAGTTCTTCAACTCTCTCTGTTTTTATTAAACCCTTTTGTTTGTGACATTGTCTTGAGAACAGAAGTTGACAAACATTTTCTGTAAAGGACCAAATAGTAGATATTTTAGGCTTTGTGGACCTTACAGTCTTGTCCTAACTACTTGACTGTGCTATAACTGTAGTTATAGCTCAAGAGCAGTGGTACACAACACATAAACGAACATCTGTGAGTGTGTTGCAGTAAAACTTTATTTATAAAAGTAGTTTGTTAATGTCTGATTTAGAAGAGAGTTTCATGCAATTTTCTGTTTGGGTATTAAACATACAAAATTGTCCCAGGAGTCCCTAAACTATTCCTCATCAGGAACTATTTTTACTTTCCCAGTGTCTCCAAATCCTGGTAGGAATGAGAGGAAAAGGGCAAAGAAGCCAGTCCCTAAAGCTGGGGGCCAGCCCTTTCCTTCTCCATGGAAATCCCTGTTGGCAACTGCGGAGGGGAAGCAGCCGATTTGGAAGCCCCCAGCTGTTCCCAGTTTAGGGATCTCTCACCCTGCCACAGGTTACTTTACCTCAACTTTAAAATATAACAGCAAATGAAATAACTATCTGTAGTTCTGCCAAGTATGTGCTTGAAATTAAATTTTCAGGTAAGTACCAGGTTTACAAAAAAAAAAAAAATTATATGACATTGAGTAAAATGGTTATGGGGGGGTACATATGGAAAGAAGGGAGAGGCAAAATGAGATTTTAGTCAGAATTGGATGTGCCAGGGAACGGTGACTCTCACCTATAATCCTAGCACTCTGGGAGGCCGAGGCAGGTGAATCACCTGAGTTCAGGACCTGGATCCCATTCAGATCCTGTCTCCAAAACTAGCTGGGTATTGTGCCGGGCACCTGTAGTCCAAGCTACTTGGGAGACGGAGGCAAGAGGATCACTTGAGCCCAAGAGTTTGAGGTTGCTGTGAGCTGTGACGCCAGGGCACTCTACCAAGGGTGACAAAGGAAAACTCTGCCTCAAAAAGAAAGAAAAAAAAAAAGAATTAGATGCCACCGAACTAAGCTGGGAGATGGATGATGCTGGGTGCCTGCATTGATAATGTAGGCAGCATATAGATGTGTGTCTATTTTTCATAGTCCATGGCTGGGTACTTTCCAGGCACTCCTCCCAGATAGGTGGGTAGCGAGCTAGCTAGCAGACAGATAGTTAAAAATTCAGGCTTATTGGCTTGATTGCTGGGTAAATGGGCTGATGGTATCAGCTGTACTTCAACATGCTAGAGAATAACTCAGGCGCTTGTCAGATGCCTGAACCACATGTTTGTTTGATAATGTGCCATCATGGGAAGCTTATTCACTAGAAGGTCACTGAGAGGGCAGCACGTTGAACTTCACATGGTTCTTGGTGCTGGTGTCAGTAGCAAAGCAGTGAAGTAAGGAGCTGGTTTGCAAAAACAATACAATGTTCAGAGAAAACTGACTTGCTTTGTTTGAGAAAAGCAGACAACTAAGCAAGTAAAGAATCCTCTTTTTAAAAAATCATCGCTTATTTTATAAACCTGAACAGAAAATGTTGCCTGATTTCCCATTTGTAAAAATAATCTTTTTCTTTAAAAAAATGGTATATATTAACCTACATTATATGTACAGTGTTTCCTATGCCTTCTTTTAAAGATTGTAAACTTTTTTATACAAAAATATGCTTTTTCCAGTATTTATGTATTAGGAAATGATTGAAATTTTGGCTCTGGGTTTAGGAAAGTGATTTAGCTTTAAGCTCTTGTATTGTGTCACTGGACCTTTTTTTGTTAATTTCATTTCTAGAATACTTAAAGTAAAATGAAATTTTTGTCATTATATGTAATATTATGGTGTTTTCCCTAACATTACACTTTCATTAGGTAAACAGAACAATAATAACCTTGAAAAGCCCCACAGTCCATGAAATTTATACTTACATTTATACGATCATATTATCTGACCCAATGATACATAACATTCTTTTTTTTTTTTTTAAGACAGAGCTTCAAGCTCTGGGTACAGTGCTGTGGAGTCAGAGCTCACACAACCTCAAACTCAGGCTCAAGCAATCCCCTTGCCTCAGTTTCTCTATTTTTAGTAGACAGAGGGGTCTTACTTGCACAGGCTGGTCTTGAACTTGTAAACTCAAGCAATCCACCTGCCTCGCTCTCACAGAGTGCTAGGATTACAGGCATGAGCCACTGCACCCAGCTATAACATTCGTAAAAGTAAAGTGTATTGTAGTGAAGGTAGAGTAACAGAAACTAACTAGATTCACCTTCCCACTTGAAACAAGTGGAAGAGCAAAGTACATGAAGAAAAATCACTTGAGGCATTGGACATCAGGCAGCCAAAGACAGTGATCCCAAGGAACAGGAAATAAACAAGATGAGCCTACGTTTGTCCTCGCCTAGAAAAAGGTTCCAGGCTACTATGTAGGGAGGAGGAACCCAGGACAGCCATCTCCCTGGGTTAAAGACACGTAGCTGAGGGTGCATGGAGGGCAACCACGGCAGCTAGAGTTTGCAGGGCAGGGCATCAGAGAGGAGAGAACTGCAGAGAGAGAGAGAAGAAGGGGGGTTACTCTGCAGATCTACTGAGTCCTCGAGTACGCAGGTGAGTACTGATCAGTGCATGTATATGAAGAAACTACCTGAAGCCAGGGGAAGGATCACCCAAAAGAATTAGAAGGAACATTCATGCTTCCCATGCAGGTCTAGAAGACTCACCTATTTCCAACAGAGGGCAAAGCCTCATAATGCAAGGGTGCTGATTAGAATACTAAAAAAGATCTTATTTGACATCCAATCCAAGATTACCAGGCATGCAGAAAAGTAGGGAAATACCACTATAATGAGAAAAGTCGACCAAAACCAACATGACATGTTTACTAACTTAAAACAGTAAAGCTGTTGTGACTGTAGTTCGTACATTCAACAAACTGGAGGAAAGATTTAACGTGTTGAATAGAGACAAAGAAGATGTTAAAAAAGGCACAAATGTAGTCCCAGCTGCTTGGTAGGCTGAGGCAAGAGAATCGCTTAAGCCTATGAGTTGGAGGTCATTGTGAGCTATGATGCCACGGCACTCTACCCAGGGCAACAGCTTGAGACTCTGTCTCAAAGGAAAAAAAAAGAGATTAATAACAGGTTAGACATTGCAGAAATATAGTTAACTTGAAGACATAGCGATAGAAACCAGCCAAAATGAACCAGGAAAAGGCTGAAAGGAAGAAAGAGAGCCTCAGTGAGCTTTTGGACAATTGCGAGCAGCCAAAAGTACATATAATTAGAGTCCCACAGAAGAGGAAGAAAGGAAAGGAAAATATTTGAGAAGATAATGGCCAAACTTTCTTATAAATCTTATAGAACTATTAAGCCATCCCTTCAAGAAGCTCAACAACTCCTAAGTATGAAAAAACAAAGAAAATGATAGAAAAATGTTTTTTAAAAATGTTTAGAAAATAATCAAAGGATTAAAGCCACATTATGTACAGTGAAACAAAGATAAGTTGACAGCTGATTTCTTATTGGAAATAACCCAAACTAGAAGACAATGGGGTCAACATTTTTAAAGTACTCAAAATTTACAGCTTAGAATTCTTTACCCAGTTAAAATAGCTTGCAAAACGAAGGCAAAATTAAAAACTTTTTTAGACCAGCAAAAGCTAAAAGAATGTAGCACGACCCAACCTGAAGTACAAAATCTGCTAAAGGAAGTCCTCTAGACAGAAGGAAAATGATACCAGCTGGAAACTCTAATCTGCTCAGAAGAATGCTGAGCACCAGAAACAGTAACCACGTGGGGGAATATAAAGATGCGTATTTATTATTTAGGACATGTAAAAAGGCAAATTACCGTAAAAGACAAAAATACTAGAAATTATAGTGTAGAGTTCATTGTAGAAAAGCAAAATACATGACAACAATAGCACAAAATCTGAGAAGAAAACGGAAGTACACTTTCATACGATTCTTACACTGTATGTGGCGTAGTATAATATCGATTAAAGGCAGACTGAGAAAAGGAAAATGTACAGTAGTCACGCACCACATAGCAATGTTTTGGTCAATGAACTGCATACACAATACTCTCGTAAGATTATAATACTATATTTTTATTGTACATTCTCTATGTTTAGATACACAAATGCTAACCATTGTGTACAATCATGTACTACAATTACTTATAGTACTTAGTACAGTAACATGGTATACCAGTTCTTAGCCTAGGAGCAAGAGGCTATACTATCTGGGTCTGTGGAAGTACACTGGGTAATGTTTCCCCAGTGACAACATCACCCAGCAAAACATTTCTCAGAATGTATCCCTATGAAGCAACACATGATTATACTATAAACACTCAGGAAACCACTCAAATCATTTAACAGTTATAATTAGCAACTACAATTGTGTTATAGTCAACAAAGGAGAAAAATGAGATTGTTCCAAACGTTCATTTCAAAGAAGGCAGAAGAAAGGGAAAAGGAACAAAGAACAGATAGTGTAATGAGGAAAAAAAAGCAAAATAATAGATTTAAGCTCAGCTACATTAGATGTAAATGATCTAAGTAACCCAGTTAAAATGCAAAGACTGTCAGATTGGCTAAAAAAAAAATACAGGCGCGACAACTACGTATTGTCAACAAGAAACTCATTTTAAATACAAAGACATAAGTAGGTTATAAAGGAAAAGGGATGGGAAAATGCTAAAACTAATCAAAAGTCCAGAGTGGTATGTCAATATTAATGTAGAACTAGAATGAAAGCATAGTACCAAGGATATAACGAGGGTTGTTTCATGATGACAAAAGGATTGTTTCATTAACACAGTACATGACAATTCTAAGTCTTTATGCATATAATAACAGAGCTTCAGCATGCACGGAGCAAAAAACCATTTGAAGGACAAATAGAAAATCCACAAATATTGTCAGAAAAGTTTAAACCCCTCGCAGAACAAGTAGAATGAAATCAACTGGTCATCAAGATTTGAACAACACTGCAGTCCAGCTTGACCTAATTGGCATGACTAGAACACCACACCCAACAACAGCACATTCTTTCAAATGTACACAGAAAAATTGCCAAGACAGACCATGTGCTGGGTCACAAAATAAGTCCTAATACGTTTTAAAGGGATTAAATTATTCGAAATACATTCTCCAGCCACAGTGAAATTAAATTAGAAATCAACACTGAAAGACATTTGGAAAAACTCCAAATATTTGGAAACTAAGGAAGCTACATGGTGGGAGACCAGATTGCCAAACCATCTATCTGATGAGGACTTATATACAGAATATTAAAAGAACTCCCAAAACTCAATGAGAAAATAAACATCCTTTTTTTACAAAATGAGTAAATTATTTGAGCAGACATTTCACTCAAGAAAATATATGGATGCAAATAAAGATACACTTACTATCACTAATGATTAGGGAAATGCCAATTACAGACTCAGTGGCTATCACTGCCTAGCTATTGGGTATCTAAAATGAAAAAGACGGACCATTCCAGATGGAGGTGAGGCTGTGGAGCAACTGAAAGTCTCACATGCTGCCGGTAGCAATATATTGTAGTATAACCCCTCTGGAAAATCATTTGGGGTAGTTTTTTTAAAAACAATTAAAGATAGCCCAGCAACGTGGCTCACATCTCTAATCCCAGCACTTTAGGAGGCCAAGGTGGGGGTATTTCTTAAGGCCAAAGGTTTGAGACCAAAGCAACAAAACAGGACTCCATCTCTATAAAAATTTTAAAAATTAGCTCAGTGTGGTGGTGCACACCTGTATTCCTAGACACTCAGGAAGCTGAGGCAGGAGGATCCCTTGAGCTTGGGAGTTGGAGGTTACAGTGAGTTATGATCCCACCACTGCCCTCCAGCTTGGGCAACAGAATGAATGAGATGCTGTCTTCACAGTTATACCTGTACCTCCCATACAGCCAAGCTAGTGGATTCTTAAATATGTACTTAAGGGAATGAAGGACAGAAGGACACGCCCTGTTAAAGATCTGTACATGTATGTACATAGCAGCTTTTTGGGTAATAACATTCGATCAACTTGACACTGTGTGTCACTTGCCTCAGCAAAAGCTATTAAATAATGCAATTTGTTTCCAAAATAATGTTGAGAAAAAGTATAAAAACCAGAGAAAAAAATTTCAGAGATTATAGGGTCAGTCCAGGAAGTCTAACATAATAATTAGACAATAATGATTTCTATAACACAAATAATTAGAATTCTGATAAGACAGAAGTAAACCAGAAAGAAATTATCAGAGAAATAATTCTCAGTCCTCTAAAAAATATTTTTCCCACAAAACTGAAGGATTTCTAGATCCAAAGGGCCAAGTTTATTTATTTATTTTTATTTTTTGTTAGAGACAGAGTCTTACTTTGTCACCCTCGATAGAGTACTGTGGCGTCACAGCTCACAGCAACCTCTAGCTCTTGGGCTAAGGCGATTCTCTTGCCTCAGCCTCCGGAGTACCTGGGACTACAGGCACCCACCACAATGCTTGGCTATTTTTTTGTTGCAGTTTGGCTGGGGCAGGTTCGAACCCACCACCCTCGGTATATGGGGCCAGCACCCTACTCACTGAGCCACAGGTGCCGCCCAAGTCATTGATTTATAGACTCAAACCAATGTACATCATCATGAAATTTAAAAAGAATAGGGTCAAAAACAGGATACTAAAACTTTCAGAGGGAAAAAAGTGTTGATACACAAATAAACTAGAATCAACATGGCATTAGATTCCTCAATCCCAATGCTGGAGGCTGGATTTTAATGGGATGTTTTCTAAATTCAGGGAAAATAATATAAGCAGCCAAACCGTCCACCAAGTGTATTAGAATAAAGGCAAAGCTGGACAGTTTATAAGCTTTTATCTCCAATGCCCTTTGTCTCAAGAAGCTACTAGAGATGTCTCACCCCACTGAGCAGGTAAACCGTGAGAGAGGAAGGTGTGTGTGTTAGTCTTCTCTTTGCTGTATACTAATCATCACCAATTTAGCAGCTTTAAACATCACCTTTATGTGCTCTATTTCTGTGGGTCAGGGGCCTAAGCAGCTTCACTGGGTTCTCTGCTTCAGGCTTCCATAATGTTCTTTTCTGAGGCTTGGGGATCAAAGGCACAGGGCTCTTGGCAGAATGCAGTGTCTTAGGGTTGTATGGCTGGGGGCCTGGCTTTTTGCTGTTGGCTGGACACCATACCCACACGTGTCTTTTTGCCATGTGACCTCCCTACAGCCCCTCATAACAGGGGGTCTTATTTGTTGAAAGGCAGTAAGGGAGAAAGTTTCTCTCTTCAGTCCTTAGAGAGTAGGTGATATGGCATCTCGTGTGCCACTTTCTGTTAGTTAGAAGCAAGTCACGGGTCTCACCCTCACTCCAAGGGAAGGGTCACTGAGTGGAGTCACCATCAGTACAGCCACCTCCGTATGGCTCTGGGAAGTGGAAACTGCCACAATAGAGAGGTGACGATGGGACTTCCCAGGATTGGGGTAAAGGAAGAGCCCAGTAAGGGCTACGTGCGTCAATAGGGCCACAGGCCAAAGGGTTCCAGGAGGGCAGCGCCAAGGGTGATTAACCTTACACTTGAACATACAAGGGATGACGTAGCGCTCGGCAGGCGTGGAGGGGTCTGAAGTATGGGTACCTAGACAGCTGAGGATCACAAAGTCAAGACTGCTGGAGGACAGAAGTCGTACGAGAAGGGGAGGGTGAGTAAGGAAGGGGCCCTTGCTGCAGATACCGACGCAGCTCTGATAAATCCTGATCTAAACCAGAGCCAAGACAGCCCTGTCTCAGGACAGAGCAGTGAAAGGGAGGACCCCTGAGTCCACAGAGGGGGCCTCTCTGGAGAAGAAAAGCGGGGGGCCCAGGCAGGGCCAGTTGGGTTTCATAGCAAACCTTGAAAAGCTAAGTGACTTAAGCCATGTACATGATTCACTTTTGCAAAACTTGAATACAAAAGTAGAATTCATCATCTTGCTCTCTTTGTGTTTCTCCTTATTTTTAATAAATCACATCTGTGCTTGTGAGCCACAGAAGGGAGATGCGAGTTGTGAATGATGTGAAGGGGTTTGGTCCACAGTTCTCTTTTGATTTCACCCCTGGCATTGGTTGGTAGGAATGGTCTAGGTGGCTCTCTTGTCCCAGCAGGTGTTGGGGAAGCCGGTTAGGAGGTAGGAGAAACCTGAGAGGGGGCTGGGGAAGGACAGGTGCACCCACCTGGTCTGGCCGTCGTCGTCTGCTCTCGCAAAGAGCAAGAGTGTTCTGTCTAGAAGCCTTGGCAAGTAGCACAGTTACAACTCTTTCAGTCCAGCAATTGGGGAAAGGTAAAATAATTTAAAATGTGTTTATTATATTCCCAAAGCGTGTCAAGGGAGGGAAGTATCCGCATAAGTATGGCCTCGAAGTCCTTCTAGGGCTGCCAGAACAAAATGCCTCAGACTGAGCAGCTTCAACAACAGGAGGTTCTGAGCACTGGAAGTCCAAGATCAAGGCTGACAGATTTGGTTTCCCTGGGGGCCTCCTCCTCGGCTTGCAGATGGCCTTTTCTCTATGTACGAACATCCTGGTGTTTCTTCCTATTCTTAAAGACGCCATTTTGGATTAGAGCCCCACCCTTGTGATCTTTTTAATTTTTTTTTTTAAGAAAATAGTACATCATGACATTCGAATGACCTCTTTACTTAATCATGTTTGTCACCAGCCTGAGCCAGAATGAGACTGGGATTCAGTCTGGGTCACAAAAAAAAATTACAAAAAATTGCAATGTGGGCCTCTAGTATCTAAACAGTTAAACAAGTGGCAGGATAGGTCTGAATTCTTTCCTAATTCAGCAAATCTCGGCCAGCTAGGTATCGGGGTGGTGGTGAACACTGAGTGGGCGACTCCCGTCCCAGGGGAGGCAGGCGGGGAAGTTTCCATAATGGATATAATTCCCTGTGTCCTGTTGTGCTTTCTGCAGCAGGAGCTTATTATCTCAGGGGAGGGGCCTTGCAGGGGTCAGGAGGGTAGGGATGAAAACCACACGGAGATGCTGAATGACAGCCCCAGCCAGGTCTGGGGGGCTGTGCCTTTTGGTAACAAGCCTATCGTAGACAAAGACCAGAGGGGCCAGGTAAGAGCTGTGTCCCCTCCCCTTCTTTCCTGCCGCCATCTCTCTCCCTAAAGGAGTTACAGAATAATGATTTAATTGCCACTAGGACCTTGGCATAAAGCTCATGCCCAGGACACCGAAGTTAATTTTCAGATCAGCTTCTCAGAAACCAAAATTTTATTACTTAATATTGAGTTTCCAAACAATGAGACATATTCTTACGTTTCACCAAAGCTGGTGGAGAGATGTATGGCATGCCACCTATCTGTCAGAGGCTAATGAGTCTCTACGCCACCTATGCCCCCAGAGAGCAGTGTGCGTGTGAAGAATCCAGGCTCCCCTCTGCACGGCATCTTTTTTGGCCAACACAGGGCAATCTTCTCATTTCCTAAAGACTAAAGTTCAGTTTAGAATCGTGCCTGTTTTGAGATTACAGCACTGTTTGGAAAGTTTGTCCCTTACAGCAGTATCTGACCTCAATCAGACCCATCTCTGGTTACTTAAGGCTTTGGGTCTTAGCTGTTGGGTTTAGCTTTGGATTTGATTGACATAAGAAGGAATCATGTAAAGTGTGGCTTTTAAAATTTGTTTGTAAAGCCAGAAAAAATTAGAGAACAATCTCATACAACTAATGAACCTTTTTTCCCCCGCTGCAAAAGAAACATAATTAGTCCAGATTTGTTTTGACTTTTCTTTTTCTGTTTCTATCATAATAACTTGCAACACTCTTATTTCATATAGGTAATTATGGTTGTACATTGGATAATAAAAAAACAGTGAATATCATGTAGTAAACACTAAACTAGTGTCCTTTTCTCATTTTAATTTTGAAATAGACTCCTCAGTATAGGTACTGATACACTGTATTCACAGATGAAGAACCAAGGGCCGTCACATTAACTTACCCAAGAAGACACAGTAGGACAGAGGGAGTCACATCTCTCCTGGTGATGCTGGCGCCCTTTCCAGCATACATCAGAGTCTTCATCTGACTCCTGTCACCCTCAGACTTCGTAGGGCACTTAGAGCCTTTGCACTTGTAGATAGGAGTAGGCCAGACTCACCTGTCTCACAGGGTGGGTGAGAGGCTCAGGTATGATCACTACAGTGAAATGAGAGCGTTTGGGGAAGAATCTCCACAGCTTTCCAAGGGAAATACAAAGAATGAAATGTAAATAACTTCATACCCTTGTAGTGTGCTGACCTTTATGTCTCTTTTGGTAATGAATAAAAGCAAGCACGTAAGTGATTGAAAGCTAAGTGGTTGAACACCAGTGGCATTGTCTTTGAACCACCTAGTTTGGACTTTGCCAACCCACTAGAGTTAGTCACCAAAGCAAATTTCTAAGGTAATTGTGATTGATTTTTCCCTGAAATTTTTAGCTAAATATGCATATGGTTCTTCAGTTGCTTCACTGGATAATGGTGACTGTTTACCCTTTTCAGGTAACTGCAAATAATCCACATGTTATAACTGATCATTAAAGAGTAAGAAGCCTGTTATTCTTAAGGAAAACTCTGGGTAGTTACTCTGTGTGGTTCATTGTGGAAATGTTTGTTTTTATATGATCATAAGGTTATTGTTTACTGCTAACGGCCAAAACTAGTTTATTTTTTAAGATACAATTCGGAAAGACAGTATTCCCAAATGGGAGCTGTATAACATTTGTTTTTTGAGAGAGGGGTCTCACTAGGATGCCCCAGGCTGGTCTTGAACTCCTGGGCTTATGTGATCCTCCCACCTCCGCCTCCTGAGTTGCTGGGACTACAGGTATGCAACACTATACCTAGCTATAACAAACATTCAAGGAATCAATCAAGACTAAAATTATAAAGTAAAAAGTTTTTATGAATACTCTAGCGTATAGTAGCTTGATAGAATTAATAGAACCCCATTGCTCCTAACATTTCTTGGTGCAGGTTCTACCCTGGTGCATTCATTCTTCTGCAGCTGAAGCAGGCATGCTGCCCTATGTGTTAGTAGCCCTCTGTGCCATGGTGGTGCAAGGGAGGCAGGAGGGCTCTCTGGCTACAGCCTGGACCCTGGGGTCACACTGCCTCCATTTGACTTTTTAGCTCCAGGAAGTACGAGCTCCATGATTTGGGACAAATTACTGAGCTTTTCAGTATCTCATTGTTCAAACCTACAAAATGGGGATAATGGAAATAATAACAACACTGACCTCGTAGGGTTGTAGGAACTAAATGGGAGACAGTACCTATCAAGCACTTAGCATCATGCCTGGCATACAGTCAGAATTTCAAAACAAAATAAATAAGAGCTACATAAGGCCCTGAAATTCAAGGAATTACCTTCCTCAGAGACCTTGGAGCATGCCTGCATCTGTAGCTATATTTTCTAAATGTGAAACGCCTCCATCAGACCTGTCACTGTTGGAGTTGCAAGGGTACCAAATTATGAAAATAGATGGATAAAAGAATCAAGAAAAAAAAATAAGGAACTACGGAAGAAGACATTCATCTTTAACTTTTTCTCTGGCATTTGCTCTGATTGTAAGTCTGGTGTGCCTTTGGCTCCTCCCCCCAGGCCTGGCTGAGTCCTGCGGCCCCCGCAGTTCTCACTGTTGTCCTTCAGGTGTTGTGTTCATGCTTGGGCTCCCTGCCATGTGTGAGCAGGTGCAGGACAAATTGCCATCCCCTTCCCCTTTGAGATCTGGTGAAGGAGGAATGTTTTTTTTTTCTTCCTCTGAAAGTCAAATTCCAGAATTGTACATGTGGAATGATCCAGTTTCTGTATAGAAATATACAGTATGTGGGCACATTGCTTGTATAGAAATAGAAAACTACCTGGAAGTTTACATAAGATATTATTTTTTTATTACAGCTAATTTTTTTTTTTTTTTTGAGACAGAGCCTCAAGCTATCCCCCTGGGTAGAGTGCCATGGCATCACAGCTCATAGCAACCTCCAACTCCTGGGCTCAAGCGAGTCTCCTGCCTCCGCCTCCCAAGTAGCTGGGACCACA